>JABUQX010040144.1:62500-122500 GCA_015478945.1 Trachelipus rathkii
AGTCAAACCTAAATTATTTAAGTATGATAGGTATTATATCATTATTAATATCATTATTTAATATTGTTAGGATTATTTTATTAGTTTATTATATTTATTATTGTTAATTTGGTATTTGTTATATTTTTGATTATTTATATTATCATTATTTTATTAATATTGCATTTTTATAATAGATTAATATTGTTAAATGTTAACAATATTGTTAATTATTATTTTATTATTATTATTTATTATTATTAGTTTGTGTGTTGTTGTTGTTGTTGTTGTTGTTGTTGTTGTTGTTGTTGTTGTTGTTGTTGCTTGTTGTTGTGTGTTGTTGTTATTATTATTCATTATTATATATTATTATATTATTATTATTATTATTATTATTATTATGTTATTTCTTGCATATTTATGAACATTTCTACTTTTGAAGACAGGTTAACCGTTAACGATAACGTTAATCGTTACTTCTTTACCGATAAGCTTTAATATTAACTCCGTTAATTTTTTGTTAACGATTAGATTAACGACGTTAACTTTCTCATTAACGGTGCCCACTTTGTGTGTGTATATAAATTATAATATATTATATATATATATATATATATAATTATATTCATAAAATATATAAATATATAAATATAGATATATATATATATAATATATATATAATACTATACTAATATAAGAGGATTTGTAGAGAAATTTGGCAGGGTTGTGTAAAAGGAGGGCTTGAAAGTAACGTTGATAAGAGTAAAAGGTTATGGTTGGAGTGAGGACACTCCTCAGTGTGAAGTTATGCTTGAAGATGTGAGCAGCTGGAACAAGTGCTGAGTTTAAATATTTAGGTATATGTGGATTGAAAAGGGAAACGGACGATGCAGAAGTGTAGTAGAAAGTGTGAATGGCAGGAAGGTGCTGTGCAATTAAATCGTTTGGTGAATGTAAAGGGAAAAGTCTTGAGTGTGCTAGGGTTTTTTACATGAGGGTATGTTGTACCTGTGTTAATGTATAGAGTGACTATGGATCTGGAATAGAGGTATAGATCTAAAGTTCAATGTGTTCAGCTGGACAATCTTATGGGTGTGTAGGTGTGAGAAGAATTGATAAGTGAGAATGAAACGTATTAGAGAGTGGTATGGTGTGAAGTAAAGGAGTAAATGAGAGACTAAAGAACAGTTGATATTGAGATTGTGCTTAGTTTAAAAAGATGTATGATAGTCGGTTGGTTAAGCGGATGTATAGTGGCGAGTGTGTTGGGAACCCAGACCTGCTGGGAGACCTAAGAAAAAGTGAATTGAGTCAGTAAACGAATGTTTGAAGGAGAGAAATGTGAGTTTGGTAGAGGCGAGAAGAAAGGTGCTTATAACAGGAGTGAATGGCGGGAGATTGTGAGGGGGTATTGGTTGTGCCACCTGGGCCAAGAATGAACCTCTTACATGACGATCTACGTAGTGAGGGTTCCATCGCTTGTCCAAGAAGCTTAGCGGTGGATTTTTCTGACTTGCGATGAGTGCCACCTAATTAATGGACTGAGGGGCGGTAAGGCTGGGCTTTCTTTTCGACTTGTGTCATGTTCTTCTACTGCTTTTCTTTTCCGATGCTCGTCGCGCACCTTACTCCCATTCTTGGGAAAATATAAGGAAGATGAAGAAGAAAGAGATATATATATAGTGATGTCCATCATTATCATATTGTATCTCTTACATGTTTTTCATGCATTTCTGCGACTTAACTATCCCTCTTTTTTCGATAATTCCACTATAGATTATTTGTTTCATTTTATAGAGCAATCTGCGCAGTTGCCTAGATGGGGGATTTGGAATATCCAACATCTGACCTTCCTTATATATCTATTTGGATATAACATTTTGTATGCCCAGAAAACTTAATTCCTTCATTCGACGCAATTTACCTCCACACAATTTGAAAAGACAATACTCGAGGTTTAACGTTTCTTAATATTCTTAGAGTTTACTCGTTTCTCTAAATGTTTCTTCTAATAGGTGAAATGAATTTTTGAACCGTTTCTTGTTCCGGATTAGGGTATTATCACGTCTTGTATGAAGTACGCTTCCATTCATCATGCTTCATGCACAAAACTTTTCTTGAAAGATTGAATTCTACTGTTTCTCGTCATTTCTACTACTCTTCCCGACCTCCAAACTTCTATCTACCGAACTACTTGAATATCCCTTATTTCCTTTGACGTAAACATTTAAAAACGTTTTCTTTGGCACACTTCACTATGTCCTTTTCCACCATAGATTCCAATATATATAATATATATATATATATATATAAATATATATAATATATATATATATATATATATTATTATATATATATATATAAATATATACTATATATATATATAATTATATTATATAATACATATATAGAGAATAATATAATTAAAATTGAGGGTACTACATAGATATATATATATAATATAAATATATATATATATAACTCCTCCAATAAATATAAACAGTACCAAATAATATATATATAGATATATAAACATACATATACTAATATTATATATATAGCACATAGAAACAAATCATAATATAAATATATTCTACATAATTTCAAATATAATACAATACAAATATATATATATATAAATAATATATGGTAAAAGTTACTTAACGCCCACAACCTCGACGAGCGGACCAGCTCGGTAGTGCAAATAGAGAGAGTTTTCAACCACCAGGTAGCCTCTATTGTGTACAAAAATAGAGATTTAACAGATTACAAAAGTCATTTATTCCTTTTGAAGAAATTAACCTCTAAAATGACCTAACCTATCTTAATTTAACCTGGAGTAAACTAACAAAAACAAAAAAAAAATTAATCTTCATGTGAACTACATTTTATGTATCATAGAGGCTACTGTGAAAATTTTTTTTGATCGAACCTCCCGTTCCGTGTGTAAAGAAACTTTATTGTATTATATATATATATAATATAATTTATATATTATAATATAATAATTATATATATAATATAATTATATTATTATATAATATATCTACGCCCTACGAGTATCATTAATATATATATAGTATATATATATATATAAATATATATATTATATATATATAAATATATTATATATATATATATATATATTATATACTATATATATATTATAATATTAAGGTATATAATATATTATATAATTATATTATATATATTAAATATATAGTATATATATTTATGTATATATATAATATATATATATATATATATAGGGTATGTAGTTTTATCTGACTTATTTCTTTCTTTATTAAACTTTCACAGATCTTCTCCCTTTCCGAATTTGTATGTCCTTTCTTTGGAAAGAGCCTCCTTAGTGTCAGCTGTGTTACTACTTCTGCTAATTAAAGACGGGATCAGGTGAAAATTGTCGCCATGTTAACGCGAGCCGCGCGCGATTCGCACAAAACTACAGAATGACTTATGTTGCCTGCGGAATGGAATACGACAAAACATTCTTCTGCTGGGAAGTTCTCGTCCGTCCTGCCTCTATGGCTGATTATCTTGTAGTGACGCGTACATCAATGATCAAATGAATTGATGATGTTGCAATTGTTATATTTCTATCTATTCAGACTAGGTCCCTTTGCTCCACACATTTATTAAATATATATAATGTATTTATATTATATAAGATATTAAAATATATATTTATATATATATATATATATAATTATTCATATTATATTATAACTATATATATATTTATACTATTATATATATATGCCAGCCTCTATAAGAGCAACAATCCATATCTAAAAATACAATAGCTTACAGGAAGGAATACATATTATGAAATACTGGTAAAAATTTTAGCTAGGCACCTGTAAAAAAAATATAATATAACAATTTTCTTACCATATTTCTTAAATATAATCAAAATAGTTTAAATATTGATCTGAATATATTGTAATTAGTAAAAAAAAAAAATTTTGTAATTTTTAGGGAGCTCAACCGCTTGGACAGAGTATATATAATATTAATAAACTTAATATATATATTATATTAATATATATAGATATAAACATATATATATATATATATATATAATATATATATATAATATTATATAATATATTAATTATCTGGTAAAAGGTTATTACCAGGTCGCAATCCCCGTAGGCGAGGGGCGGAGGAACCCCCGCCGACACCCAAATTACCAAAGAGCGGGGTTTCGGAGACCCTCCCAGGGGAAATAGTCCTAACCGTCGTTCCCCGGAAGGCCGAGAGACCCGACTCCTGCCATCTCTGCAGTTTACCCTTATTTATGACTAGTTAAAAAATTACCAAAAACCAAAAATTTGACAATTATTCTTTTTTTTTTATTTACATTTTTCCAATTTAAAATTTACCAGGATTCCAAAAATGTATTCCTTTTCCCTGTAGCTATTGTAGTTTTTTAGATATGGATTGTTGCTCTTATAGAGGTCTGTGCTCGAGCTTATCAAGATAATAATTGCCTACACACAAATATGTGGATTTATCATAGATATGTATAAATATATAATATATATATATATATATAATACCTGTATTATTTAATATATTGATTATAATATTATATATATAATATGCTTTATATATATATATATATATATATATATAATTGTATATAATATTATATATATATATATATATATATATAATATATATATATATATATATATATTATATAATTAATCTTTATATATATTATAAATATATATATATATATAATATATTATATATATATTATAGTATTATATAATATATATATTATATATTATAATATATACCGTATATATATATATAATATATATATATATATTATATATTATTATATCAATAATATATATATATATATATATATAATTATATAATATATATATATATAATATATATATAACATTATCAATTTTAGCGTAGCAAGCCGAATTTCATGAAACTTTGAGGAAAGGTTTAAAATGAGCTTTCGCCAGTGAAAAAAAAAAGAAAACAAATATTGGAAAAATGATACAAATGTTTGGCACACGAACATTGTCTCCTGGAGGCTCCAATCCTGTACTCCCGGGCAGGAAGTGGTGGGGAAATAATAAAACATTTCTTCAGAACCCTAAACTTTTAAAAAAAATAATAATAAAAAGAAGCATCTTGCTGTAAGATTTAACTTTGAATGTTGTGTGGAATTATTTAAAAAGTAATGGGAGAAAGGAAATAAGAAGTAGTAGGCCTATCTCCGAAGACGACTCCTTAAAATTAAAAAAGTTTTCTTCCGAAGGAACCCCCTTAAATATTTAAACTACATTTAATCACAACCGCGTCTGTCCTTAACTCATACAGAACTAATACTCAGATACAAATGAGAGTAGTTAACTACTCCCTGTAGTTAACTACAGAACTAATACTCATATACAAATGAGAGTAGTTAACTACTCCCTGTAGTTAACTACATGCTAGGGTATGACTGATCGATCTTTGTGGGATCCGAGTTGAAACGATTACTTTAACACATTTTCTGTGCAATTTATAACTTTTAACACTCATTTAACACATTATTATTTTTTCTCATCACTCTTGCTGGAATCGAATAATTTTCCTTTTAATCTTCATTCGAATTTTATCATTATTACTAGGGATGTACCGATACCAGAAAAGAGGCCGATACCGATACTCATGATTGCATTCCCTGTACAACCAATACTTAGTCATTTATTTCATATTTGGTTGTGCCCAAGTATATTTATTTTATAAATTAAAATAGTATCTTAAAGGAATAATAAAATGAAAATATAATATTAATAACTTTTTTTACGCTTGTGTTTATTCAAAAAATATTCCATTTCCATTTTCCAGTAAGTATTAACAAAGTTTAGGTACTAGCTTTTATGTTTTAACATGATTACAATTTACAAGAAGATTCTTTAACTAGCTACAATATAAAGAATAACAATAATGAAAGAAGAGACCTCAATTAATCAGCTGAAAAGACAAAATGAAAAAATGCTATTATTCAAACATGACATAATAATATACTCCTTTAAGATAAAGATAGATATTCAATACTCAAATTCAAAAATTCTCAAATTGTGATGCAAAAACATTAAGCTTTCACTAGTATCTGGCGAGAGCCTGTTCCTTTTTGGGGTGTTTACATTCCCACCTACACTAAAAATACGCTCGCTCTCGACTGATGAGGGAGGTACTGATATTTGCTTGCAAGCACTGATAATAATGGAAACCTTGGCCCATTTTCATGCCACCCACATGAAACGATTCTCTTCTGTAGGAAGCATCTCCATGTTTTCGTTAGAGTCATCTCCTCTTTCACAGATTGCAAATTTGGATTATCTTTGCTCTTGATGACTGTCTCTTCAGGTTTTTTCGATGGGGTTCCTTGGTGTGATTTCTAGAACAGTTGAAGGTGATAAGATGTTAATGCAAATTTCGGCCATGAACTTATCAAAGTCTTAACATATCCAAATCCTCTTCATCTTCAGTAGGTTTTATTTGCTTGAAAAAGTCCACCATCATCACTATAAGTTGCTTTTAAATACACAAATTATAGTAGTAATGCATTTAAATGCATTCTAGAGGGTTCACCGTCGGAGATGCCATCTACAGTTTGCCTGTGTGTAGGGTAATTCAGCTAGTTAAGGCACAATATCTCTGTTCACTCTCATAAACAGCTTCTTGTACAGGCTTCATTCGATTTAAAGGGTATCTTCAAACTAATCAGAACTTATTCAGCTGTCCCAAATATATTCAGTTGTGCTAACATTAATAGTTCGATTTGTTTATTAGAAGTATTCTGAGTGTTTTCTCTTGTGTCTCGTTTCGTGTATTATCTTATAACTCAGTATGTGTATTAATGCAGATAATGTCACATAATAGGTTTATTTGACTTTTCCTCGTAGACTCTCGTGAGTTGTCTCTAATCTCTCGACTCGGCATAAAAATAATTATTGGCATCTCATCTGTCTAGGCGTGCGTGTCTTACTCTCTGCACTCGCAGGCATGTAGCTAAGAACTTTCTCTCAGCTTGCCATGTTATATCGTTCTTTCTCAGGGCGTTCTCTGTCCAATGTCTCTCTAAGTATCTCATGCTCTTCTAGTACTTAACTTCATCTAGTAAGTGTCTTCATGTTATTCAAAATCATGGTGCTTTCTCTAATCCCGTACTTTCATACTTACAATAAGTTTTAGTTTTCTACTACTTACCGTATCTTTTGACCTCAAGCTTAAGTACTTTTATCCTTTCAATCTTCAATAAGCTTATAGCTCTTCTCTCTCTGACTCTTTATCTAACTCACTCAAGCTAGTGACTAAACCTCTTCTCCTCTAAAGCTGCGGCAATCTTCTTCTCCTCCAAATCAGCAGCCGTTTTATATTCTTTCTCAATGTCTATAATGACTAAGCAAATCCTTGCATAATAAGCTCCAATATGATTTGCACATTTCATAACTCTATATATAGTACATTTTAGTGATGAGCCATAGTTGCATTTTGTAGCGATAGCAAATAATCTAACAATATAATATTTACTGTCAGTTTAATATCGACTCGAGTTTAATTTCAGCGCACAATCAATCCCGTTTTCTTCCACTAATTATAACAAAACTTGTTACCTCAATTGATACCGTGCATAAAAACAAACTTCTTAAACACATGTAATAATTACTTAATTAGTTAATTTATTATAATTTATATACTATTAGACTATATATTGGTCAATAATTAGACATTTATAAATAAAAAATAGATATATTATATATTATTAATATTATATATTAATATATTATATTAATATATATATACCTATGATATATTATTATTTATATATTATATATAAATATATATATTATATATATTACCATATATATATTAATATATATATATATATATAACTATAAGTATCAAATCTATGCTCAATAAAATTTTAACAAATTTACTAGGTATATATGTAATTGAGTATCATTAAGTTGTTTTCCCTACAGATCATTACCAAAGTGTGAGGGAACGAATTGTGAATTGCTGGGAAACACTATTTCGCTCCGCTTACAAACTCATTTGTGACGAATATTTTAAATGCCTAATTAAAACAATATATTTAAATATATAATTTAGTATATATATTTATTATTTATTTTTTATTATAAATTATATTATATATTTATTATAAGTTTATTTCTAAATTCCCAGTCAACCAATAATATTATATATATATATATATAATATATAAATATATAAAATTAATATATATAACCAGTGTTTCTTTATTTCCAATACGTTATATATGTATGGTAATAACAGTTTGTTATCCCTCACAATACGCACAGAATAATTTATATAAAGGTTTTACTTCCCTTAAGACAAATGAATTCTCAAAGTGAGTTTGCTTGATAATGAAAAATTAAATCTATTTATAATATATTCAAATTTATTAATTCATTACTAATCAACTCTCGACTAGGATAATAGTTATATAGATTGCTATAAATCACTATATATATTATATAGTACATTTAGGATTCTTAGGTACGTGTCCCCTATAACTCAAAACTATGAACTATTATATCTTTGGTTCAATTAAATTCATTATGTAATATTACGTACCATCATTTATATTCTATATTTCAACTCTACTCTCATTGATATAATACAATTATAGCTTGAATAGACGTTATAATATAATAATAATATATATATATATACTGGATATATCTTATATATAATATTAATGCTATGTAATTGTAATATAATAATTAGAATACCACTGGAATCTGTAAATATATATATATATATATATAATATAATAATATAATATAATATTTTTATTTATATTATAAATTATATAATATATACTATTATACTATAATATAGGTAATCCTACTGTAACTATACCTATTTTTGAATTTTATATTATATATTAAATATTATATATATTACCGGTATATATATATATATACCATTGTTTAACTACATTCTAGTGCAGGTGTCGGGAACCTGCGGCTCGCGAGCCAACCATGTGGCTTTGGATTTTGAAGCTGCGGCTCTTTTAGGTTTCCCAATTGCTCAAATATTTATTTATATAAAAAAAACATTTAAAACATTGGACGGAGTCGTTCGCTTTCATATGCAACTCAAGAGGGCCTTTCCGACTTGTCTCATTTTGCCACGAAAACTCTCAACACAATAAAATCAAATTTAGGAGAGACACTTCACTAAAAAAACATACTCAGTTTGCTAGTAAATATCCAGCCGGCGAAGAACGAAAAAAAGCTTTCGACGAGCTCCAAAAACAAAAACAGTAATCAAGTTCCATGTTAAAAGTAACTGGACGCAATCTACAAGTAATGTTAATCTGGCAAGCTTCGCGGTATCCCTAGAAATTGTAAAAAAAGGCAAACCATTCACAGATGGTGAGTATGTCAAAGATTGCTTCATAGTGCATCTGAAAGCAACTGATTCGTGATTTCAACAAACAAACCCAGGAAATCTTTAAAAAAACCCTTTATTTTCAAAGATTTTGCCACTATCAACGCTAAATACAGTAAAGATTTAGAAATAAAGGGCTAAAATTGTCTTCAAATGTAACATATTTCAGGTGGAAGAATATTTCTAACTTCTTCTCGCCTTATCGACTTGCCTAAGATGAGTCTTGCGTTATAACCCAAGACCGGCACGAGGAAGGTGGCCCTTTTTAGTCAGGTATTATGTCTTCCCAAGCGGTGGCCAACCAAAGAAGATACATCTAGGATCTGCTCACCGACTACTCGGAACAACTAGGTAGGGGAAGATTAGCGATTGCGTGCAAATTGTAAATGATTCCTTGAAAGACATTAGATCGATTTAATTAAAATCGTTTCAATAAGACAATTTTTCATGGGATGGAACCAGGGGTTTAGAGTATGGGGCAGGAAAAAATAACAAGGGGCAACAACATTTCTCAGAGAGCAGAAATTAAACCACGAATATTTCTAATACGTAAAGAATTCACTGCATAAAATACTCTACCCAAGCAAGCGCTTTGTTGCCAAACAAAAACAAATTTTACCGAGCCGAATTATAATTAGTTGAGGTTTTGGTATATCGAATATTTTGGTAATAAATCACTAGTAAATTGTCTAACAGCTTGTCACCTAAAGCTCACTCTACCATCGTCAGTCCCTCTCAAGAATTTCTTAAGACGAAATTGGGACCCTCAGTATTCCAACTCCTTCTGGTCAACTTAATATAAGTGCGATTGAAACTCCAAAGTTAAAAAGCAATGATTGAACGTTTTGTCTTTTGTGCTTGAATGAAATAAAAACATACATTCCTAAATGAAAAAGGCATTCAATCACCCTGATTAGAGGAATCGACAAATGGTTTGCAAAAATTTTACTTCTAATGGTGGTATCACAGCAAATAAATGTAGCTGAATCTAAAAGCCCGCAGGAAAGAAAGGCAGCCATGTGTTTGGTACGCCCACGAATTGGTATTTTTCCGAGGGAAAAATTAAGTTTTCTTTTTCTGCAGAAAGATAGGTGTGCAGAAGCGGTTAAATTAACATTCATTCAATTTCTAAATCAATATCGCGATAAAACCAGTGCAACTGTTGACACGAATTACTTCAGCACAGTTATAAAAAAAATTTAAAGATGAATTTTGCTGACAGATTTGAGCAATTCAAAAACCAACAAAATTACCTCACCTCTAGAGCATTCAATATTAAATCCTCTTCAACACAAGATAGTAACGAAATACTTGAGCCATTTGGAATTGATATTGGATCTCTAGAAATGCAATTGATCGATTGGTTATAAGTATGAGTGTGTAAAGGGAGGGAAAATTTACAGAAGTGTTAAAAGCAATTTGGAAGAGCCAATAATGGAGCCGTCCAGAAAATGTTGTATATAAATGTAAATCGCAATACCACCCAAAAGCTCCGGGAGTTTTAGCTTTAAAAGAAATGCCGTCAAGAGTTGAAATGGTTCACTTATATTCTCGACGCCCATGGTATTTTTAGTGTACATAAAGGTCCAAAGATGCTACAGTGAGGTGAAGAAGTTGGCATTTGGGAGTGCTAAGAAACCCTACCATTTCGGATCGTCATATTCGGTGCGAGCAAGCGTTCTCTTTGCATGAATATTGAATTTAAAAGTAATGTAAGATAGCCAACCCTAAATCGGGGAAATTGAAAATTTAGTAGTCGTGTTTTAACTTAAAACAACAAGTTAAGCCAAATTTATCCAAACTTTCTAAAACCATGCAAAGCCAACGCTCCCATTGTTGTAATTTATAAACAATAAATTTAAAATGTTATTGTTTTTTTTTAATTTTAAGTACAAGTTACATTGTTTAGTAAAGTTTAAATTTTCCACTTGAATAACCATGCAAAGCCATCGCTCCCATTGAATTTGTTTGTTCTGCTCAATTGTTTGTTATTGAAGTACAAGCTAGTGTTGTAAGTAAAATGTTTAATTGTTTTAATTTTTTACTTAAATAAAATAATTAATTATTCTAATAATAATCATTCTAATTCTACGCAAGTACCGTTTGTCCAAGTTAACGTCCTACCCTATACCCCATATACAGAGGTATTTATTAATAATATAGAAGAAATACCCACGTGGGTGTATTGAAAGAAGCTATCAGATTATATATTATTATCTAATTTTAATCAATATCTGCTCAAATTATAGAGCTGTTGAGAGGTTTGGAATTTAGGATTGAATAAATAGATAGGTTTTTTCTCTTAATGAATAAATAGAAATTAGGGGTTTTTTTTTTATCAAAAAACTTATTTATGCGAAGTACTATTTATTGTGCAGAAAAATCTTTTGTGGCTTCTTTAAAACTCTTGGAAGGAATTTGTTTAAGATTGTTACTTTATTTGACTCTTTCCGACTTCAAAAGGTTGCTCAGTTACCCTGTTCTGTGCAATGATTATAATTGGAAGGTGAGGTTACCAAACTTGAATATCTTTTAATTTTCAGAATATAGTCAATATATATATTAAAATGAACAAAATATTGTAAAAAATGCAAGATTATGCCAAACATGTAAGACTGTTGGCAGAGTTCTATTTTGTATCTATGTGTTGGTTATTTATCTTAATGTCTAGTTCTAAGCAACATGAGTATTCCACCAAATAGAAATTGTGAAGGGAATTCAAGTCTATCGCGCACCTAAGAACTTTCGGCTCTACTTTGGTATGTGGCCTATTAGTGATTAAGATAAGCAACTTGCCGGCACCTCAATTATAGTGGAAGTTGCAAAACAACCTAGAAAGGATGGCTAAAAGAATAGAAATCCAGCAATTGCTTGGCTTCCAAATATGGCGAGCAGCCAGGACGAAAGTCACTATAATGATTGCCACTTCTGCATGGTCACTATTACAAATATGGAAAAGGCTCAAAAGGAAGTGGCAAATCCTCTTACCAAATAGCGCCATATATTCCCTCATCAAACCCAGCTCCTTCATATTTGAAAAGAACTTACCCTATACCTTCATCCACACCTGTTCTGTGAAGTAAAATTGTCCCAGTAAATAACGTAGAAGGGTTAAGGCCAACACCTCGCGAAAGTAAAAGACATTATTAGAGTCGCGATAAGCCAAAAAAATCAAATCTAGAGTAACTGTGAGATGCGTTCCTAGGAGATAGTGGAAATCGGGAAATTTTACTGAAGACAAGTTCTCCCTTGCGTGTGATGAGGATTGTCAGTAGAACGACCGCTTATACATCACTACGCGGCAACCGTTTCATCTTGAATCCAGTGGAACCACCAACGAAAAAAGGCATCCTTGGATGTGACGCCAAATCAGAGCTATAGAAGCATGCCGTTCATCTTAAGTATGAGTCCCACCATTCAGGTCCGATCAAAATACAATTTCAAATTGCACGCTCTGCAACAGCAAGTAGGCGGCGAGCAAAGCCAAATTAGTCTCATGGCAGGGATGGGGGAAAGATGCCCATCGCTTTATGTCAAAGTAGTGTACTTATTCTACCCACCCGAACAAAAATAAGAATGAAGAGTCATGCAAACAAATTTTATATAGTCTTGTTTAAATAATTATTTTATTAAGAAAAATAATAAGAAATAAACCAATACTAATAGATAGTGGATAATAGACGAAAAATTACTATTTCATATCTGCAATCTCGTTGAATATATAAGAATAACAAAAATCCACAACCGGATAAATGGACTCATAATAACAAAATGTAAGGGGGATTCGGTCAACTGAAACTTGTTAAGTACCGTATCAGGTAACATGGAGCTATTAATTACCAGTAAGATTTAATCTTGCAATATATGCATTGTTAATTTATCTTATTGCAAAACAATATTGTTAATGAAAATACGATGCAAAATAATGAAGAAACAATGGGAACCAAAAAAGGGGAGGAGCTACAAATTATATCTGCCAATCACAGCGCCCGTGATACAGAAACGAAAAAACCTTATTGGTTCCTCAAAAGGCGTGGTATCCAATCAGAGGCCAGCGGACAAACACGAATTTGTGGAAGACGTGAATGAATCAAAGAATACTACGAATATAGTATCCAGCCAAAATGAGTTAAGGGGAAAACTTGAAAGGAATTTTTATGATACAACCGCTCGTGCCGAAGCTATAAACCGTGAGAAAGAAAGAAATTTGGTCTCCTTAAATACCACAGATAAACCTTTTTCAAATGCTTCACATTTCGAACAGCGAAAGGATTTAAATACTGAGAAACAAAAATTCAAAACTAAAGAGTGAAGAGTTGTTAGAAAAGTGGAAACGGTCAGAGGGATGAGCTTAAAATAGATGAAAATTTGATTGAGATAAAGACTGTTAATTTAGTTACCAGCTGTAGTAAAGCCCACAAAGAGATTATAAAAAGATTTCAGAAAAAAAATCAATTATAAAGATATTAGTGATAAACAAGAGAATGATATATACATAAAAACTAGATAATGATAAAAGCTCACTCACTATTGTGAAACACAAGTTCTGGTATGAGAAGAACAACATAGAATTATATGTTGATATTAGGGATATACCGATAGTATCGGTATCGGTAGTATCGGCCATTTCTGGGGGTATCGGTATCGGTTAATATGGCCGATACTTCTTACTTTTTGGGTGAAAAATTATGAGAAACTGTTAGATTCAGTAATAAATATAGTTCGATATAGATAGCTAGTACTAGGTTATGTTTTTTTTTTCCTCGATTTCTTTTTTAACTTTAGATTTTATAGCCGTTGCTTCCAAAACTTGGGCTTTTTTGGTGTAAACATTTACCTATTTGGACAGCCATTATTATAATTTATACAGATTTATCTTCTACTTTTTTTAGTTGATCAATAGTATTTTTTTTCTTTTTTTGTACGCAATTTCGTGAGAGTGTGTGATTGCGCGAGTGTTTTCAAACTTTCTGGATTATTCATATTTTACATATTTGCTGTAAATAGGGTTTTACCGTTTTAAAATTTCAGGTTTTAATTTAGGTTTTAGCGAACGAATTAATTTTCCGCTTTTCTCCTTTAGGTTTTTGTCTCTTTTTTTTTTTTTTTTTTTTTTTTTTTTTTTTTATTTTTTTTTTGTGTGATTTGTACAATAATTAATAATAGATTTAGTGTGCGTGTAATATTTTATAGTTAATGCTTGATTTGCACAAGCGTGTGCTCTTATTTCTTCTTCCTTACCAACTTTAATTTGGCGTTGACACATCTAAACAATCTGTAACATGCGAAAATGAGCCACCTCTCTTATACTTGCTAACCCTAATTTTTATGCTACTCTTTGTCTGTGACCCAGTATCGCCTAAGAATTCATCCCTCAACCACTCGTAACTTAATAGTAATTACCTCACACTATAACTTTATATCCAGATAATTTCGCTGTCTGACAGGTTTTGAGTATGGTGTGTAATGATACACATATGAGAACACTCCTATAACACGTCTCGACAATCTCGAATCATATAGATCGCAAGTAACTCCCATGTTCTATAGCTTTAAAATCTTTCTTCCTACCTTTTAATCCAAAAATATTGAAATTCTGCTTCTCTTCTCCTAACAGAACAGATTTTACTGCCTTTTTCTCCTTGATTACCTACTACTTCGGTCACGAGACCGTTATTATCTTCTTCATCCATAAAAATAATCGAGATATCCAATCTATCTATAGACGGCGAATTTCTAAATGTACACCAACACGTATTGTATTGACGGTCCTGCTCATACTAGGATCCTGGTTAGGTGGGGAGACAGTGCGTATCGGTGTGGAAAAATTCTCGTTCCCTATCACTTTTGCCAATGTTCATTCAGCATTAGATAGGTTTTCTGGTGCATGTTAGTACGTAACGAGAGCTCAAAAAGCGACTAATTTTATTAAACGAAATTGGGCGTACCATAAATATGAGGTGGTACCTTACTGACAAATAACTCATCTAAAGGAACCTCTGCCCAAAAAAAGTCAAGTTAAATCTAACAAACTCTCTGTAAATCCATCCTTTCTCCTCCTAGTTATAACCTCTTGTGGATATGATCTGTTGTATTTACTCTCCATATCCTGAGATAATCTGCCCAATCCATTCTCTGCCTTTGGCCTCCTAATTTTCCTCTAATTACTCAACCCATTGAACTTTATATTCTTGGCATTAATCTCTTTCCTCCTCTCATTTCTTCTCGCAGGTGTTCTCAATATTAACCTTATTTACCGGTAATTTTTATTTTGATTCGGGGTGTCATGGGAACTCCTTGAAATCTTAATGTAATACGTTAGGAATAAGGCGGTGTGGTACCCTGGATGAGCATTCCTTTATCGTAGTATTTTGAAGGATAGTGTGCTTCCGTGCTTGAATCCCGTACCATCGTATCAATTAATATACTCTTATGCACTTTCCCTCTCAGTGTTGGAAGCAAGCGTATTATGTCTTCAACCTAGCAAAAAAGGATGCTGCTCCGATCCTTCTAACTATCGCCCTATAGCTCTAACTTGTATTCTTTTTAAGATCTTTGAAACCCTTCTAACTCTCACTAATTCTTAGATCATATGGAATCTCATTTCCTTCTTTCCCGATTCCCAATTCATCCTTTATAAACCACGTTGTGACTCGTTCATTGTCACGCGTTCAGATTTTTAACTTTCCTATTTATCAGTTATTTTTGTCTACTGTGTTAGATAGGATAAACAAGTAGCGCCAGAACTTGTGTGCGTGGCGCATTGACTATTATTTCCACCCAAGCATCTTGACCATGGTATGGCACGCGTCACTGCTCTCCAAAGCTCCCTTCCTTTGGGGCTTCCCTTCTTTCTTTCTTGGCTTAATATGACGAATGCTAGCTTGTCTTTTCCAAAAGTCGCTCAATGTCGGCTGTTGATTGATAGGTGGTGCAGAAGCTCTCTTTTCTGCAAATTAAAATTGCGATTGTTGTACAGTAGAGGGCTTTAATCTGTATTAAGATCTTCAAAGCTGCTCTATATCATCTCATCTCTACATCCTGCTCATTTTTACTCTATTAATCACTCATATGTGCGATGAACTCTTACAGAAACCTTTCTTACAACTCAAATTTCAATGTCATAGCTCAGCTCTTTAAACTCTTTCAATGTTAAATTGGTAATATTAGATGGATTACATTCCGGTGATTTATTTCTCATTTGGCATGCTGGATAGTGAATTTCAGGTTGGTTGGGTCGTCTCAGAGTGCTGTGTGAAATTTCAATATCTTAAAAAAAAAAGACAACTTCGTACAAAATCATCCCTCTCTAAGACACCTATACTGTTCCTTCTCTTCGCACGGTGTATCGTTTGTCTCATTTCCTGTCAAAATATAACATAGCATCCTTGGCCTGACTTAACATAAATACAAAAAAATGTATTGCAAAACCAAATCACAACGGTTTGGCTAGGGCGGCCTTCTCAAAAGGAAACTGGAGAGTCCATCGTGTTTATGACCTGCGAGACTTTGTTTTCCTCTTCTTGCTCAGTTCTTCAAGCAGTCAATAAACAAGGGTCTCATCCGGGGCCTCTTTGTGGATGGTTGTACCCTGCTATAAACTCATTTCTGGTGAATGGCTCTGTTTCTCTAACCCAGGACTTTGATATAGGGAATTCAGAGTCTATCAGGCCAAAAAAGTAACTATGCTTAAAATTACTGGTCAATGTTTAACTTTAGCATAAGTCCATTCTTGACCTCTTCTCTAATATCCTTGACGGTGTAGGCGATGATTGGTTTGAAATTATCTCCTGGTCATCTATAGGTACTTTGTAAGACGGCTATGTGGCTTCTCGATAGGGAATAACTTTCTCTTAACATAACGCGCTATCCACCTACATCATACCGACGCCCTGGCGTAGCCATCAAGGTGTTGCTCACTATGGTATGCTTGGCACAATGAGTTTTAGTGTGTTATTAGTAACTCTCAGACATTAGTTCGCTTGCTCTCGGTGCTTCTTATCTTTCATGCTACCTGTTACTGTGGAATTCTTTTAATCCATCTTACTGATGTTTTCCTACCTCTTCTAATTATAATCACATCTCGCCTCATTCTTTTAAAGCCTTGCGTTACTGTGCTTCCATCTGCGTAATTTGCGTAGTCGGATTATTTTGTGAGGCGTTCTCACACACCCCCTCCTCAAGAATGGCGTTCGCCCGTGAGCGGCTGTGAATTAAACTGTGCTTGATAGGAAACAAATTCCAAAAAAGAACACAGCATCAGAAAGGTTCTAATAAGGAAATTCCTTAAGCTAGCTAAGAAACCCGTTACAAGAATGTGCATCTACGCGGCGAAGCCGACCTATCAATCCAGTAAAATGCATTGTATTATATAGCAGTGTATTGCTGACATTAATAATAATTTGACAATAAAAAAAAAAAAAAATTCACCTTCTCAAAATGGGTGTAAAATGGGATAATCTTCATAAGACAACTGGTTGAACCCGTTGAAACAATAAAGAGGGCCATTGCTGTTATTCATGGCCTCATGAGACATGACGAAAAGCCAAAAGATGGTAATAACTGATACCTCCCATGGCAATTTCGCTCTCTTTTCACCATGAGCCCCATTATCTTCAAAGGAAAAGTTATGATACATTTAAACATATGATTACTCCAGTCAGTATCTTATTGGACAGAATGTATAACCAAATATACCTGCTGGTTTAATAAAAGTAGAAAATGCCAGATAGCGCGCCTCAAATGTCATTGCCACTACAAGAAAAATTATCAACACATAATTAAACCAAAATTCGAAACAAAACTTCGCAGTATTTTGGTCCATTGTAAAGACTATAATACTAACCACCTACATCTATATGATACAAATAATACTACGGTTACTAGAACAAAAAATAACTCTTTATGCCACTACATGATCACCATCTGAAAAGATATGTGACCCAAAGAATATAATGTTACGCTTACTTAAAAAATAATCAACAGTATTATATCAGGTAAAAATGACTGATCACCCAGAATCCATAGCCAAGTGGGCCGCTCCACCGACGAGGCGTGTAACCAAACCAGTAATAAGACACCAACAGATAAAGTAGCCTCATGGTGATCAAAGGAGATTAAGTATAGATAGAAGAAGACGGCTCAGAATGTGAAAGAGAATTATTAATATATATAATCTTGTATAAATCAATTCTCTCTCTTAATAAAGATTCTGATAATATAAGTAGAATATGTAACCAAAAGGTGTAAGGTGAGTGTTGATGGATAGATTTACCGCCTTATGTGACTGTACCCCGATATCTTGAAGAATCGCTCGTTAAGAAGGACTCTATAATAATAATAAATATTATGGTAATAATGCCATTTATAGAGACGTATATTAGGATAATTTGTTAAGGTGCAGTATTTATTGAATATCATTATATATTGTAGTTCCTTGACCCTCTCATACAGACCGGTAAAAGTATTTTTTCATCTGAGTTCATTACCTCTCCTCTCTCACCCTCTCTTCTCTGTAAACATTATGTCTCTCTTCTCTCTGAGTAACTATTCTCACTCTAATAATTAGGACTTTTGTTTAACTCTCTAAACTCAAGGATTAAAATCAATAACCCTAAATATTATATTTTCAAATAGTGTTGTCTCGAGGTCTTCCTCCTTTCACACTACTTTTTCATCCATAATTATTTAATTTATTACATACTGCCCATATCACTATGTTTGTTATATTTTTACACCCGGTATTGGCCCATGGCTGTTTGCGTTTTGTACAGATTCTTTGCCGATATTATACTGTTGATTTTTAACTAACATATATTTTGCCTCTTTCAAGTTCTTAGGCTAGGCATAAAGATGTTTCTGTTCCGTAGATTTTGATTTCATATATACCGATATAGAATCGTGTTATGACTAATTAACAATCACATAATAGTGCTCGAGGTTTATTACTCAAATAATTGGAATTATTAATTCAACATAAATATGACATATGGCCTATATTTCTATGAATAATACGTTAATTTCATACTATATTATATTTTAATTATAAATTATTAACCTAATAGGCATATATTATTATTATACAGGGACTTTTGCATAAGCGATTAACAGCGACTCAAATTTGTCCAAAAAACTATACCAGATTGTTTCCTGACCTAGTTAGTTAACTTCTTCGGAAAACAAGTTTTTATTACTGGACTTCTTCTGAGATAGGTGCCTGAGGAAAGCGAAGACTGCCATGGGATGTTCGTTTTGAGCGCAGAGCCATCTTAACCATCATGTATTGCCTTATATTCATACACTTTACGGACTCTATTTCCATCTAGCCTAGTGAGATTGGCCTTACACTGACATTAGTCTCGGTCTTATTAGTTTGACACCCGAGTTTCCCAACTTTACGCACAAATTAGTAGAGAGTGTGAAATTTTTTTTTATATAACCTTTACGCTATCATGCGTCGAGCATTGCCGCCTCTCTCGGTTGGTCATCGCTACTTATAAGTGCATTAGTCTCAAGATAGTGTGGTCTCGCGCGTTCGGGTAGATGTCTCCCATTCTTCCTGTTGGATTGGTTACATATAGGTTTCAGCTAGTGAGCTTATAAGCGTAAATTCTCTTATATATGAACCTTTATTTTATGTTTTTGTTATTTATATTATATACATGATTTAATCATAAGCGCTCATCGGGCTACAGAAATCCTATTCAAGGATACGGGTAGTATCTATATAGTATGGTGATTAGTGAACGCCTCAATATAAATCTCATTACTAAAGCAATATATTACGCAGGATGAGCATCTAAGATCAGCTAAGGCTTTTATAGGTGAGGGAGATTAAATTGAGTAGAAACACAGAAAGATGGATAGAGGATATTCTATACATGAACAGTAGCAGGAAAGATATTAAGTTATGCACTATAATCGCAGACTACTTATGTCTGGAGTTACTTACTAATATTCTAACACAAAACTCATGTGCCATAAACACGCATCCCTCCTTGTGCTAACTGAGTGGGCGTCGTATATATAGTGGTGGTATACGCGAGATTGGGAAAGTTTCTCAACTATACGAGCACTTGTACGCGATATCTCAGTATACTAATTAAGAATAACGGGTGAATATAAATATTATTATATTACAATACTATTTATCGGCGCCGCAAATATAGTATAGAGGTCAATATGTTAGAACTAGTAAAGTACATGGACTCTGATATTGTAATTATATAAGTCTTATTATGGCCCTTTGATACGTCTAGACCCTATCATAATAAGCCGGGTGTGATGAAACCAGTTTATGCTATCCTCCCAGAATTATATGATAGCTAAGTATATCAACCATACAAGGTAGTAGGTGTTATAGTGAGACTCCTTATGTGATTATAGCTGGAGTAATCTGAAGATATGAGGATAAAATAATAGTCTTCGCAGTTTTTATGACTAATTAACAGAACTTCACCAGTATTCTTTGAGTGTACTCCTTATACCTAAAAGCAACCGTGTTGTGATTGGTGTTTTACAATAACATTGTTTATTTTTGTTTATGTTAAGGCCAAGGATGTTTATTAATTTTTTCAACAGGAGAAGACGAGATTACCGTCTGTAATAGAGTTAGCGGAATGATTATGTGATGTCTTATAGAGAGGGTGAGTATAATTGTAGGTAAGTTGTCTATTTTTTTTTAAGAATTAATTTCACAAAGCTTGAGATAGCTAACCCAACCCTGATAAATTCTTTACCTAAGTATAATTCAGGCATAGAGTGAATATAAATATCGGAAAAGATTATTGACTAAAGTGTCAATTCTTGAAGTAAAAGAGCGTAGTCAAGAAATTTGACAATGAGTTGAATAGAATATAAAGGGTCGTATAGTCTAATCTTCAATATGAGTGGATATAGAGTTTAATAATGTGCATGGTTGGAGGAATGAATTCATTGAATTGTAAAGCAGAAATATAAGTTAGTAGATGATAATAAATAACCGAACCCTGAGGAACACCACTTATTGAACCTTTGACAATTATGTTTAGTTCTTGCTCCCCAATCAATAATAGCCGATATTGGTCGATTTGAAAGAAAGCTAGATATATAAATTACAGCAAAGAGTAAGTAAGTGAAAGTGACCCAAGTAGAGGGGAGCTTGGAGTGAGCTCGTGGACGCGTGTACTGATGCCATTATCCTAAGGTGACATTAAATGTATTTATTGGATTATGTCAAGCGCCACCACTAAAAACGTCTCCCCGTAGTTCCTAAAGGGCGGAAAACCATATAAATCTGTTATAATAAGGATAAAGTAGTATATTATACACCTCTGATAGTGAATTTCTACTAGTAGACGACTCTGATAAAGCCTATATATACTGTTATTAAGTATTATCGAACTGGCGAATCGGAAGCAGGAATGAGATTCCAAATGATCTAAGAAGTGAGAGTATAGAAGGGTTTCAAAGATCTCTTAGTATAAGAATAATCAAGTTAGAGCTATGGGGCGATAGTAGTTTAGTAAGGACATGAAGCCAGCTAATCCTTTTTTCGGATAGGTTGGACATATGCGCTACGTGCTTCCAACACTTGAGGGAAAGTGCTAGTAAGAATATAATTGAACGATGGGCGGGTCAGCACGGAAGCACACTTCCTCAAAAACTCGGAGAGGAATGGCTACTAATATATTCATAACGGAGTCTCATATCCCCGACTCTTATCCTTATACTGATTTACATAATAGTTTTTCCAGGATAAGTCACTCATTATAATATGATGCGCATCAAATAATATACAAGGTATATAATAAAGTGACATTATTAGTGTGACACATTTCGTGTTAGGAGAGTATGTATGGCAGAGCCGAATATGATGTAATATAGGAAATAAGTCACACGTATATCTCTGTGAATATACATTGGCGTGTGTGATGATTGTGTGATTATTTGTTCCAATAGTGAGGCTAAAGAAGATGATTGGTCTTCTCAGTTGGAGTATTAACAATCAGAATCAATCCTAGCAAATAGAGGAGGAAGGTATGATTTACGATAAGTTTTATATTAGAATTGCTTTGGAAGAGGCCAGAGAGATTTGTAAGTAGGAGAACCAAGGAGGTCATCGCACTTTCGTTTAATGAAAGTCCGCTTTTGCTTTATACGTCGTAATAGATATAGTTATCTCACTGCAACGATTTCCCTCAGTACTGGTATAATAGAAATAATTATTGGCTCTAAGTAGTTTATAGGGAGAACATTGTAAGTAAATTTTTTCATACACACCCTCAGATACAGCCACTTGTCTCTATATACCCTTACTACTCATAAATTGCATAATCTATAGTATGAGTAAGGATCTCCAATATCCATATTCAGTATGTTTGTATGTTACATTATTTATGAAATTCCCCTAATAAATAAGAGTATCTCAGTATATATATATGTGGGTGAATGTAAGAAGATATTATATATAACGTAGTCTCGTGAGAAAGTATGTAAGGTTATATAATCATAAAAGGCATGATTAAATCTGTTCTTAGTTAGTAGTGAGTACTAGTAGCAGAACCATAATAGATTTATATGTATATAAGTATAGTAAGTAAGAATAAATATGTTAAGCCACAGATACATCGAATTAATAGTAGGAGATTAGAGATTTCTCGATGACGTGTTTTATAGTGAGTTATGTTCATATTACATCACACAATTACTCCACCCTTCATGACGAAAAATTATAAAATAATTATAGTTGCGATATTATATTAATAACGAGTTTTTAGGTGATGAATTTCTTAGTCTTTACTTGTATAGCTCAGACAAGAGCATAAATATTAGGGTTAGAGTTAGAGATATATATAGGTGGTATTATTTACCATGGATGCAGTGTGGAGTATTTAGAGGTTATAGCAAGCCATATTGAAATATATAGGTTAGTCATAAAAGAAAAGCCCAACGTTGTGTTTACTATAATTCAGCTATTAATACACCACACACAATTCAACACAAAAAAAAAAAAAATAATAAAAAAAAAAAAAAAAAAAAAAAAATATACTAAATAGAATTGACCATATATTTTAAAAATTTAGTAAATTGTAGGAAAAAATTATTCGTTCGCTAAAACCTAAATTATTAAAATACTTTCTTTAAATTGTACGAAACTTTAGTCAAAACCCCTATTCAGCATAATATAATTAGTAATAATATAGTTTAAATATCAAGGATTTAATATAGTTAAAATACTCGTCGCAATATCACACACTCTTCCACGAAATTGCGTACTAAAAAAAGAAAAAAAAATAATAATATTCTATATTGGATCAAAACTATTATAATGAAACTATATTAGATACAAAATCTGTGTATATTGTGATATATCATATAATGGGTGATATACTGATCCAAATAGGTAAATGGTTACGCCAAAGCCCATAGTGTAAGAAATAACTCGCCTATAAAATCTAATAGTTTAATAATAATAGTGTGATAATCTTTTACAGATGGTATATTAATAAAGAAAATTAATCGATATTTAGATACTCCTTTGCTAGTGGGTCACTAGCTAATATCTCTTTAATATATCGTATTTATGATGTTACTCTCCTGAATGCTAGACTTGTTCGTCCTCTCATTTTCATCGCCCTCTCAAACCCGATAAGTGTAGTAGGTCTTTCCACATATCTACGCCTCGGGGATCGCCGATACTGATACTCCAAGAATGATGCGCTTTGCCTGACTACATAACCTCCTGTCATCGTAATATACTCGATCTCTCGTGCATGAATATATCCCTAATATTCAACAAGGTAATCATCGTATGCGTGATTTACTTCATACTTATCCCAGATTAATTGTGTGTGTCTCAAACTAAATAGTGAGAGAATGAGCTTTATATGATCACTTTATCTAGTGTGGTAAAATATGATTATATATCATCTATCTAGTGTATATCAAAGCTAAATTCTTTTCTCTATAATTTGATATTTGTGTCTTTCTGTTAAATATCCTTTGGTATAATCTCTTAGATATCTGTATGGTCTCTACATTACAGCTTCTTGATAACCTTATATTAAACTTTAAGATCATACCTTTATTCTCATATTCAAATTTATTTCTATTTAAATTTTTAGTGCACTATCCTACCCCTCTGTGACCGCTCTCTAACCACTTCCTTATATCCAAGCTTCTCTACACTTCTATGTATACGTGTTTGAAACTCTTATATGTTTCTCAGTAGTTTTAAAACCTCCTCCGCTGTTCGAAATGTGAAGGCATTATGACACACCCGACGGAATCTCCTCTCATGTGTCTTTATATGGATCTTAAAATGACCTAATTGGTGTAATATATAAAGAGAAGACTCTCTAAACATTCTTTCTACCTCTCAATTCTTTATCTCCGGTCTTTATAGCTTTGGCTGTAAACGAGAAGTCGCTGCTAAATGTTAATTCATTTAAAAATATACCCTGTGTACATTTATTGTTTTTTTCTACAGCGTAGACATACATATCATGGAAAAATGTCTGTTTGTGAAGATACTTTATATTCGTAGTATAATTCTAATTATTGATTCATTTCACGTCTTTTCCCTACAATAATTTATAGTCGTGTGTGTTTGTCCGCTGGCCTCTGATTGGATACCACGCCTTTTGAGGAACCAATAAGGTTTTTTCGTTTCTGTATCATCGGGCGCTTAGATGATTGGCAGATAATAATTGTAGCTCCTCCCCTTTTGAGTTCCCATTTTTCTTTATCATTATTTTGCATCGTATTCATTTAACAATATTGTAATTTGCAATAAGTATAAATGCTATATGGATTAATCTCATACTGGTTATTAGTCTCAATGTTAAACTGATAGGTATAAACTTAATCTCAAGTTTATCAGTATGTATACGATAATCTCCCATATATCAATTTTAGGTTATTGAGTCATTGTATCCGGTTGTATTTTTAGTTATCCAATTCACGAGTATTAGAGTTTATATAATTTTGAAATAGTAATTATCGTGACTTATCCTACTAAAAAGATATAGGTTATCTCATAATATTTTCTTAATAATTTATATTAAACTAGAACTAATAATTTGTTTTAGACTATATGCATGATCATATTTTTGTTCGGTGGGTGATAAGACACTACTGAATAAAAGCGGTATTGGGTATATTGACATCTTTATCTCCCCATCTGACCTAATGATGTATCTAAGCTATGTTGTGCTACTGACTGTGGTCAGGAATTGTATATGATTTTATGATCGTGACCTGATTAAGATTGGTGGATATATTAAGATGTAGCTTGCTTTATAGGCTTTTGTTTGGCGTCTAAGGTGCCTTTTTCTGTTTGGTGCGTTCCCACTAGTTGATTCTTCTCATCGTGGATATACGGTATTGTGCTCCGTCAGTAAGTTTATATGTTTAGATTAATAGCGTACGTCTATGACATCAAGATAAGCAAGGGAGACTGTTTACATGTTAAAAATCTGAATTCCTCCCTAGTGAAATACGCTTTTCATTATTCTCTAATTGTTTTTGGCGTATTCGTCAGACTCTCATATTTATGTCTATATTACTTTTCGCTCTCTTATTATTAGGTGTTTGGCTATTTTCACCCCTTCTCTTATAGTATTATTACTTACATATTTTTATCTTACAGTAGGTGGTATATAATGAAGATTATATTATCATATATATTAGTATAGGTAGTTTTCATTAGGAGGACTGGAGGTTTCTGGATGAGGGAATATATCTTGTAGGTTATATGATAAGATAGATTTGTCCTCCTTTACCTTTTCCATATTTTTGTAATATGAAATTCGAGAAGTGGCAATCATTATAGTGATTCAAGATATGGACATATCGCCATATTCTTGGAATAGCCAAAGGCATTGCTTTTTCTTATTTCTATTTAGCCATCCTCTTAGAGGTGTTTTTATATATGCAACTATCCACATATATTATTGAATGATGCCCATTGATGCTTATCTTTAATCACTAATTAGGCATAACCAAAGTATGAGCCTAAGTTTATATCGAACTATCCAATACTTTATTGTATTCCCTTTCACATTAATTTTGGTGGAAATGTGCTTATAGAAACTACATAATATTCCACACACATACAAATAATGTAATATCTGCCAATAACGTTTTACATTTGTCTACTTTGTGCAATTTTACATAATTGATATTATTATTTATATTAATATTATATTTTAATTATTAATATAATATTATATTATTATATATTATACTAATTATTTTCTAATAGAAAAATAATAAAAGATATTCAAGTTTGGTACCTCTAACCTTTCAATTATATCATCTGCACTAGAACTGAGGTATAGTCGGTCAAACCTTTGAGTTCGGTAAGATAGATCTCAAAAAATTAACAATTTTACACAATTTCTCAAGGTTATTTAATTTAATAAGATAGTACTCAACAAAAATATTTATTTTAATATCTTGCCATAACCTCAATAAATAGTACTCGCTCATTAAATATAAAGTTATTTTGAGAAAATAAATAAAAATAACTTATTATTATATTTTCATAGAAAAAATAATTCATGCTAGTTCATAAGAAAAAATATCTATTTATTCATATATAAGTAGTGATGTTTTTCACAACAAATTAGATAATATATATATATATATAATATATTATGTATATATATATATTAATATAATAGTTATATAATATATATATATTAATATATTATATATTAAAATAATTATTATAGTATATATATTAATATATGATATATATATATAATTATTAATATTAATATATATATATATATTATATATATCACCATCAATAATTTACCAACAAATCCTTTTATAATACTTAATGAAGTAAAAAATGGTTCAATAAAAAACATATACTTACATACACTTAAACTTGTTAACTATTCTCTAAATAACAAACAAATTGAGCAAACTCAAAACTTTCAATGGGAGCGAAATGTAGCTATTGCATGGTTATTCAAGTTATAAAATAAATTTAAAACTTTTACTATAACAATGTAACTTGTACTTAATAAATTAAAAAAAAATAATCTTATAATTAAAAACATATTACATTTGAGCAAACTTTAAAATTTTACAATGGTAGATCGTATGGCTTATTCATGGTTTATAAATAAAGTTATGGAGAATAACTTTTTCTTCATATATAAACTTTAGTATTGTTATTTAAGTTTAAAATATTCGTATAATGCATATTATTTTCATTGTTAGTATTGTTCTTCTTTATATATATATCTTTATTATATATTATTAATTTTATCATTAGCATAGAGATAACGTTAACTATTGCTCGCACGAATATATGTACTCGATATCCAGAATTATTAAGTCTCTCAGTAGCACTCCAAATGTTACCAACTTTCTCCTACTAATACTCACTGTAAGCTAAATTCTAGTGTCAAAGACTTAATATCCATGCGTGCTATTCGTTAATAATAAGTGGCTCATCAAACTTTCGACGGCAATTTCTATTATTTAAAGCTATTCCACTTTTATTGCGTATTACGCTTCATAATAATACATTTAATCATGGACCTCCAACTCTTCCAACTTGCTTTTCAACTCTTTGTAATAATATTTTCTCAAACTCCACTCCAAAGCTTTACTTTTAAATCGTAATATTCATAATTGCTAATTTTCTAAGTAGATCCTATATATAGTTAATCATTCCTATAATGGCCTCAATGTGATTTCGTTTATACTATATATAATATTTTACAGAAGCATGTCGGCTATATGAATGCTAGAGTGGTTTTGTTGGTTTTGAATTGCGCAAATCTGTAGGCAAATTCATCTTTAATTTTTTGTATAACTGCTAATGAGTGATATAAAGTTAATTCGTTATAGTCAAACTAAGTTATGCTCACTGGTTTTATATTCTCACTAAATATTGATTTAGAAAATTGAAAAATGAATATATAATATATATATAAATAGTAATATATTTACCGTCTCTGAATTATCTTATCTATGCAATAAATAAAGAATTTAATATTTTTCCTCAAAAATTTAAACCATATTCTTTCTACCCAAATAACATTTAGGTTGGTATGTTTCCCTATTCCTATTAGCAGTTTTATGATCATGCTCATATTTAATTTGCTGTGATTTATCCACCCATAAGTGTAAATTATTATGCAATACCATTTTGTTCGTATTTCTATTCATAAATTCAGATTAAGGTGCAATTTGATTGCTATTTTTACATATTATTTAGGAAATTGTTATTTAATTCATATTACATAAATTTATACATTGTTTTTTTAAAAAACGTTATATTATATATAATCATAACTATACTCTCTAGTTTATAATACTTTTGAGCGTAAGCTATCGTATGGGTTTTGAGGAACCAAGCTGAGGACCTACTGACAAATGTTTAAGAATTCTTTAATACTAACTATATAGTGAATACAGCAAGATTAGTGTCACTGTGGATATATTAATCAATCTTGTGTAATTATAATTACCTATATATCAATTCATGTTAACCTCAATCTTCATTTCGGGCTCTCGGCGAGTATTTTGTCTCTTCGCTTGAGGACAGAAGCATCGCTTACGGTTGTCGCTCTTTCTAATACGATAAATTGGCGAGTGGAAGACTGTAAGATTATCCGCTCGGTGTGTTTATCTCGTGAAACTCATGAAGAGCAATACAAAGATATGTTTGCCCCTCTTGACTAAGGTTTTTTAGCCATGTACATTTATCTCTTGCTTTATGGCTCTCTTCTATCATTTGTTGCTACTTAGAAAGCGTATGTTTAGCTCTACAATCGTGGAATCTTTATTGTCTTTTCAACTAGAGCTTTTGCACCGGTCCTCGCATTCCCTATATCACTCCCACTCTAAGTTCGTCTCAAAGAGATGACCCCACGCTACGCAAGGTAATGCAGATTCCTTAGCTATATTATGATATTCTCTATTCTCTATGGAGACTTGGGATCTAAACATATCACCTTGGACAACTCTAACTACATGCTACGGCTTACTTTGCTCCGTTCCTCTTCTCTTCTTATACATCGTCCCATACAGACTCACTCCTTACTCGTCATACTCTTTTCTCAATCGGCTGCAAGATAAGTCTCTCTCGTACATATCTCTCTTCTCACTTCATAATGCAATATATGCTCTTATGCTCTCGAAAGACATATTTAGAATATGATCTCTTATTTTGTACTGTTCTGTAAAGACGCCACGTCGCCACTGGTGTGCGCAAATCTTTGATTTTTTTTATATTATAGCAATTATGTGTGAGAGCGATTTAGCGTTTAGTGTGTACTTGAACTATCCAGCCTCTAAAACAGTTCTATCAGATAATCTGCGCAATGCATACCTCAATTGGATATTGAGCGAGAACATTACATATATGCACTATAATCTCCCTCTTGTCCCTCACGATGTGTATCTGAAATATTGTGATTAACTGCCTTATCTTTCTATCATAAGCAATAATGTTCGTAGTTCAGGGGCTAGATACACGAACCGAAGCTATGCCAGTATATAATTAATCATTACTATCCATGTGGTGAAGGAGTTGTCAGTCCCCGATGGGTTTCTCAGCTTAAAACATGGAACTATTTGTATACTGTTTTTGTTTTGGAGCTACGTCTGTAAAGCTTATTTTTTCGTTCTTCGCCTGGTCTGTATATATTAATATTAGTATTTTACATAGTCAAATTTTTGTTTTGTTTTAGTGAAGTGTCTCTTCTTATAATTTTTTGTATAATATAATATTTTCTATTGTGTGAGGTGAATGTTTTATTCGTGGCAAATTGAGTAAAGCAATGTTCGGTAAAGGCCCTCTGAGTATGCATAATTGAAATGCGAACGACTCCGTTCCAATGTTTTATAATGTTTTTTATTTATATAGATATAAATAATAAATATATTGAATGGTAAGAAGGGCTCTGAGCACAACAATAAGTAAAGAGCCGCAGCTTCACATCCAAAGAGCCACATGTGGCTCGCGAGCTCGCAGTAGTATACCCAGACACCTGCATCTAATATAGAATGTATGTTATTTAATACGTAATGGTATATAGATATAATTATATTATATATAATATATTATATCACACTATAGGTTATATATATTATATTATATATTATAATAATATTATAATATAGTTATATATATTTATATAGTTATATTAATATATATATATTATATATATAATATATATATTAATATATAATTAATTAATTATATATAGTTATTTTATATATATATATTATAATAGATATATTAAATATATATAATATATTATATAATATATATATATATACTATAATATATATATATATATATACATACCTCAGTGTATATATATATATATAAGTATTTATTAATATATTATATTAATAATATATATTAATATATTATTAATCTATATTATATTATAATATATATTATATTATATATATTATATAAATATTTATATATACTTAATTTCTTGCATAATAAGAAACAAGAATATATTTTAGTTACTAAATGCAATATATAGGAGTAGTGCATATAAGCATATATTATACTCATTCATTAATAGATAGACAACAATTAAAAACCTTCATACGTTTCTATCAAGAGTATCTACCTCAAGTAATTATTCTTATTAATTAGATTATATATATATACCGTGTATATTATATAATTATATTATATATATATATAATATATTTATTATAATATAATTAATATATATATATTTATATATTAATATTATTAATATATTATAATATATATATATATATATAATATAATATATATTATTATATATATTTATATATATATATTAAATATACATATTATTATATATTTAATATATATTTATATTTAATATGATTATATAATATATATATTAATTATTAATTGGTTATGAGGTAGGCCTATTCATATGTAATATCAACTAGAGTTATTGGTAAGGTATATAGGTGAAATAATTTAGTTATATCGTAAGTCTAGTAATTCATAATTAGGCTTGCCCATTTATATTAACGAATACATCACTCAAAGTATTGGGTACTAGTATATGTAAATCATTTACCGAGGATAACGTATGATAGTGAAAGTAAGAAGTAGAATCTCAAATAAGATACATGTAGGCATATACTTCTTATAATATAAGTCGCGTGTCAGAGATAGGCATATAAATATATAAATAATGGAGGTATTTGATAATGGAGGAGGTATTGCTACGTATAAGCTATATATTAATAGAGATTGGTAGGGTATTAGACCAATAAATAGCAGAAATACTGTAAATAGTGACCTATTATGAATATCCACCCCTCAATGTGCGACGCACAAATCACAATACACAGGTCTCGGGTTTCGCATCCCGGTTGGGGTCTCACGGACCTAGGTAATTATATATATATAAATATACCTAGTATAATATACCCTTTATTGTAATTAAGATATATATATATATATATATTAGGGTACTGGCCTTAGATGTGAATATAGGTATAGGATATTTTTAAAAACAGGAAAAATGAAAGTGTAGCATCACACTTCATTTCAAGACAAGTGGAATGAGATACTACTTTCCCCCCTAAATATTATAATTAATTAACTATATATATATATATATTAATTATAACTGGTAATATATATATTATATATTTATATTATATTATTAATATATTAATATAATATATATATTATATATATAATATATATATTAATATATATAATATATATATAATATATATATATAATATTAATATATTAAATATATATATAATATTAATATATATATATATATATATAATATATATATATTATATATAATATTAATATATATATATATATATTATATATAAATAATTATATATATATTTATATGTATATTATTGTAATATAATTAAACACTAGATATAAAGTTCTTAAGCATGTACAATCCCCATAAATAACATTAAATGGTACTAATACTGTACTTTTACTCAGCGCATTATATATTATTAGATTGCCTATTATATGGTTAAACGGACTCCCTTTACAAAATGATAGACCAATAATTATTTATGTCTCCGTTTATCAGTATAACATAAAAATAACTCTCTCTCAGGTGATCTCGATGTACTAGAGAAAGTCCTAAAAAATATTTGGAATCTGCTTATAAAAATCTGTATAAAAAAACGTATTATATTATGGCAAGATTTAAGACAATATGTTTTCTCGTGTCTTCCGATATAAAATAAAATAATATCAGATTAGTATATTAAAAATCAAATAAATTTTTTTTTCTTTTTAAGCCAGTTCCGCTGATTTAATAAATTAGTTTCGTATTAGATAAATAACGGTTTTTACAGATTTTAAGGAATTTTACTCGTTAGTGGAGACTAGCGATATATCCCACAACACTCTAACGAGGAACTCGGCTGAGTCATCGACTCGATGTGGGAACAGCATCTCCGTAATCAACTCATCAGCTCTCTCCGACAACTGACACCGATTTATGTAGCAGCCCCCAGTCACATCAACCAGGAACAAAAATTAGACTATCAGCACAAGTGTATCCAGTGCCTAATTTTTATTTGATATTGAGTCCCGAACATCAATACTGGATATTCTAGCAATAGATATACCGACTTCATTCTGATAGAATGAATACCAGGAATAAATGGTTATTTCTAGTAATTTTGACACTAGTTTTTTAAGTTCATTTGGGCGCGGTATGTATATTGTGTCTCTCTCTTAATCTATTTCTGATAGAACTCAATCCCTCAAAGAATCAAATTACCTCCTACACTATTGAGAAAACAATCTCAATCGATATATATTATTTATCTGAGAGAAACACGGTCACCCGATTAAGCAAAGTGAATACATTCTCATAATTTATGTTCTGGCTGATCTCTTGTGTCCGAGTGCGCTGGCTATAAGGGGGCTCTTTTACCAAACATGGAGATGCAACTTCTATAGAAGAGCAATCAGATTAATTACTTTGGGTGGCAGTTATTTATAATATATCTTGTCGACTCTCCCAAAGGCGCTCTCTCCCTGTGATCCTAAATGGTCAAGACCGTGCTTGCATGACGCCGAATTATCAGTACCTCCCTCATTAGTCGAGAGTGATCACATCATTAAGGTCTAAATTTATATATTTTAGTGTATATTTCCATTTGGTGTGCTGGTCCAACACTCTCCTCTCCTCTAATAGTTTAGTTAGGATTTACGCGCTCTACTCTCTCCTTATTTAATAGTTCGAGAGATCTTTAATAAGATTTTGCCATATCACATAAATTTGAGAATTTTGAATTAGAGTATTTGTAAATTAATCTTATCTTTATATCTATTAAAATGGATTAGTTAATTTATATTATAATTTAATTATGTCATTTGTAAATATTTAATAATTGCATTTTATTCATTTTGTACTTTTCAGTTATCATGATTAATTGAGGTCTCTTTCTTTATTTATTTTATATTCTTTATATTGTAGCTAAGTAAAGAATCTTCTTGGTAATAGTTATAAATCATTATGTTAAAACATAATAAAGCTAAGTTATCTCTTATATATAAACTTTTGATTAAATACAGAATTTTGGAAATGAATTATTTTTTGAATAAACACAAGCGTAATAAAATAAAAAGTATTATAATTTTTCATAATTTTTTAGATCTCATATTACCTTTATTAAATATAGCATATTCCTTTCTTTTAATATTTATAATTAAGATTAAATTAATGTCAAGTAACATTGGATAAACATACAGGAGATATGAATTATAATAGCACCGAATTTGATAGCTGCAAACTACAATTCAGCTACTGGTTGTACAGGGATTTGTATCTTTAGATCCTAATGACTTCTACTCTCCGCCTTATTGACTAGGCTCTTCTCTTTTTGTGGTTTTTTAATAACTCAGGTGGTATAATCTATACGTCTTATGAATAGTGAATGGAGGTTACAAATAAACTCTTCAGATATGTTATGATGAGATATTATAAGAGATAAGCAATTATCTCGCCATTCATCTAGCATTACAACGTGATAGTAGAAGAAAATAATTATAAATAATGTCAGTTAATGATGGATGAGTTGTTTTAGATATTGATGAATATGTTATATAATGTTCGTCATACAATAAATTTTTGTTGACTTGGGTAGAAGTAATCGTTTTCATATATCTGAGCATATACAACCTTTCAAATAAATTTATTCGCATCTCGTCATACGGGCTAGCAATGTCGGTTATAAGTAATCTATTACTGGTATGTGTTCGCTCGCAGTTCATCTACTTCTCTATTATGTGTATTATAGTGAAGGTTCCTAGTGTTCTGGGCTGTAGTGTTTATAATTATCCGCGAATTGTAACGTTTGTAATTTCTTTCTGATGTGATACTCTGTGAGAGTAATTTTAGTTCTGTATGGAGTTAAAGGAGCGCGCGGTATGTAGTAGATTAAATATTAGTATGTTTACTAATATTTGAGAAGTGGATGTTTCTCTTGGCGCATACTTATAGAAACGGTTTTTTATCCATTTCAATTGTTTAAGGAGTGTCGCTAGGTCTCTCGGCAAGCATCAGGCTACACACTACTTCTATTATATATGGTTTTCTACCCGATTGTACATGTTGTTGAAAGTGAGGATTGCGCAGAATTATCATATATGCAGATTCAAAAGATTAATAAATCTTTAACTCTGCAAGATGCTTATTCTTTATTTATTATTTTATTTTTTTTAAAAGTTTAGGGGTTTTCTGAAGTTAAATGTGTTTATTATTTCCCCACCAACTTCCTGCCCGGGTGATACAGGATTGGAGCCTCCAGGAGACATAATGTATTCGTGTGCCAAACCTTTATTTATGTTATTACTATTATTATTACATTAATTTTGTGATTTTCTTTTTTTTTATTCACTGCGAAAGCTTACATTTTTTAAATACTTATTCCTTGCAATAAGGTTTTCATGAAAATTCGGTACTATTTTGCTACTCGCTAAATTATTTAGTAATTTATATATTAATATTATATATATATTATTATATTATATATTAAATTATTATATATTATATTATATTTAATATAATTATATATATATATATATATTATTTAATAATATTATATAATATATTAATATATATATATATAATATATAATAATTATATATATATTATTAATACATATATTAATATATATATATATTTATATTATATATATACGCTGTATAATATATATTATATATAATATATATATATATATATGTTAATATATATTATATATATATTAATATTTATATATTATATAATTAATACTATATATAATATATATATATAATATTAATATATATTATATATATATATATATTAATAATATATATAAATATTATATTAAATATATATATAATATATATATTATATTATTAATATTTAATATATATATATTATATATATATATATATATATATAATATATATATATATTATATTTATATATATATTTTTATATAATATACTATATATGTTATAGTATTATTATGGAAACGTTAATGTATAACTAATAGAGGGCTCTACCTACAAATCATAGAAGTTAGTTTTTACGGACGTACGTAGACTCAAACGCTATATATGATGGTACTCACGTTATACTGATACACCCAAGCGTTATTATTAATATATATATATATATATTATATATTATATATAATATATATTATATATATTACCTATTATATAATTATTATATATATATAATATATATATATTAATATTATATTATTAATATTATAATATATATTAATATATATATATATATATATTATATATTATAATATATATATATAATTATTATTCTAGGTGTGACATCAGCTATATAGTGAATTTCAAAGCCTTAGTATATATACTTGCTATTATTTTTTTTATTCTGTTACTAGTATTTTAAGGGGCTGGACTTAGATCAATTCTAGACTAAAAACTGTGCTGAACGAGTTCCTACGTTTTTACCAGAGAAACTAAAATGAAATATTTATTAGTTTTAATTTTTATTCTTTAAACATCCCTTTACCTTTCCAATTCCATATCGATAAATCTTAAAAATATCAATACAATAGCTACAGGATATACAGAGTATACATATCTTTGGTAATACCTGAGTGAAATAGTTAATTAGGAATAATGTATATATAATATATAAGAAAAAATAATAAAGGTAAGATACTTGGAGTATCTTTAAGTGTTGTTAATTTATAGTTAACTAAGAATACCCCAAATGTTAACCTTAGCGTAAAGAGCATGGTGGAAGGAGGATGTACAGAACAGTAGCTCTCCTCTTCGACCTCATTTACGGTGTGAACAGCGCGTGTTCCTTGCCTTGTCCCCCCTACCGGTAGATAGTAGGTACTCCGAAACCCCTATATTAATATATTATATAGCTCTTTATGGTATTTGTAGGTATTATGTCGCGGGTAGGTTCTTCACTGCCCTTCCCCATCGGCTCGAGCCCCTATACTATTGCTCTCGTATGTTAAATTACCTCATTATACAAATAATTATTATATATAATATATATAATATATATATATATATATATTAATATATATATATATATTATATTATATATATATATATATATATTATATATTATATTAATATATATATATTAACATTAAATATTCACTGCTGCTGTTATAGGCACTGCTATATATATATGTGTTATAGGAAATGAGTTATTTTTTATTTATTTATTTTATTTATTTTTTTACTGGATTTGATAGGAATTATTATTAATTCTTCCAGTTTTGAAATATTGTTAAAGATGCAAATATTAAATAAAGGTCTTCCAATATTTCATATCTTATAACATACTTTGTCAATTTTATTCATTTACTAGCGTTAACCCACCAACCGATTTTTCACCTAAATTTTCAGGGCCGATTTTCGGCCGTATAATTATCTAGTATATCACAAATCTTTCCTTAAAAATATCATTGATGTCCTGCCCTCTGAGCTCCTCTCTCAAATTATAAGCATACATATTATATTTATGTTTTGTAACCAATAGAATTATATAAATAATAACTTGTCGCATAGTAGTCGCAAAAAAATGAATATGCCTGTGTGTCGGATGATATTATATTTGTAGACTGTGTGTAGATATGGTATTAATTCATTATAATATAATTTATTTCTAAACTTTATTATTTCACCTATACTAATAATTAATTGATACTCACCGCTAATTTCTCACTGCACAGTGTTATTCCTTTTTTTCTCCTCTGATAAAAGTTTTTTGTAATTATTTTTAGATAGATCATATAGTGAAATCTGTTGTCTTATATTAGATGCGGTGCGATTATTAGGCAATATTTTATTATTTTTTCCAGGTCAATTTACATAATCAACATTATCGTGGTGGTTACTCATGCATTTTATTTATGAACCTATTAAATTAATTAATTTTAAATTGCATATTCCTATAACGATCTTTGGAGAAGGAAAATATAAATTTACTCAATTGAAGAAAATAAATATCCATATTCATATAATTAAATATATTATATATATATAAATTATAATTATATATTTATATATTATATATTAATTATATATCTATAATAAATATATTTATATATATTATATTATTTTATAGTTTTTTTTAAAGAATGGTGAAGCTAAAGGTAATCCATAGTTACTTGAAATAGATAGAAATAATACAATGCCACATCATCAATAATTCTATTTTGTATCATTATAGTAATGTCGCGTCACTACATGAAATCAGTCACTATAGTAGAGCCATGGATACAGACGTAAGACTTATTCCTAACACATTATAAAAGATATAATTGTTTAGTCTAGTTATTCATTCCTGCAGGCACAAGCTATTCTTGAGTTTTGTAATATAAGCGAACTAGCGCTCAGTCCGGGCTTCGCTCATTATCTGATGATTCCATTTCCCATACTCTGAAGCGAATTTTCCACCTTTGATCCATGGTCTGTAATATTTGACACGCCGGAAACTAGTAAGTGAAACACTAATAGTTTGGACACATATGGATGGGCTTCTTCCAACGATAAAACAGAGGGATCATATAAGCAAAAATTTGCTCGGAAAAAGTTCGTGATGCGCACTGACTCGCAGGTTTAAATTAAGAAACGAACCATACTATAGAATACGGAGTAAATAATCTACAATACCCACTGTACTTCAAAATGTGCACAAATGATCAATCTAAACCTCATTATTATTATTTTATAACTTAAATACTAACATTATCATTATCTCTCAGAAAGGTATTTATTATATATATTATTATTATTAAATATACACTCACAAAATATCTAACATACCACACTACTCAATACACAACTACACATCAACACACTATATATTTATATATATATATATATATATATATATATATATATAATATTATATATTAATATATAGTATTATTATTATATAATAACGCCTTTATTAATATATATATATATTATATATATTTATTATATATATTATAAATATATATTTATAAATTATATATATTATATATATATATATAATATATAATAATATATATATATATATATAATAGTATATATATTACGGAATAATTTAAATATTATCTATTATATAGGTGTTCTAATATATATTTATAAAGGTTTCAGACTTTTTTTTTTTTTGAAATTTTATTATTTGATAAATATATAGATATATATTCATTAATAAATATTATATAGAAATATTACATTATAGATTATTATATTATTGGTGGTAGTATTAAACTAACTGTTTTTATAACTTAATATATTAGCCGCTATTCTCTCCACAATTATGCAACCGTTAGCGAATTGCATTAAGTTAGTAAAAGTTTAAAAAATATATACAGTATTAAATATATATATATATATTATTATAAATATCTAATAAAAAAATTGACTTTGTTCAATTTATCATATATATTAGATTTATTTATATTATATTATATTAAGGTTAGGAGTGGTATGTTTATAGTATATAGTGAGTTAGGTTATAGGGTTAGGTTAGGTTAAATATTTAGGTTAGGTTTTGGTTTAGGTTAAGGTATAGTGTGTTTAAATTTCATAGTGTTGTAGTATTTATCAGCGATGAATGATCTCCTCCTAATCTGCCTCGCTACATAATCGAACGGGATAGCTCATATCCTAATGAAAACTTTTCATTATTTTTTTCTCTGTGCCAGTTAGAAGTTATTTCTATACCATTGGATAGGTCTCTCTGAAATTTACACCAAGAATTTTGTCCTCGTGTGCACACTTGATGGATTCGTCAATGGATGCGTGTGGATCAGTGAGCGTTAGGTATGGTTTAAGATATTAGGTAAAGTTATAGGTTAGTTAAGTTATAATGAGTTTGGATCAGAGTATATATATAATAAATAGCACACCTCTCCTTTATTTTCTGCTCCTCCCTAAACCAATTTCTACTTTCTGATAATACTCATTAGCGCGCTCACGCCATGTGGATATATATATTTTTTGATCCGATGCAACACAGTAATCCGTTTGTGTGGCCAATTTAAATGTCAAATGTCTCAGTTTCTATTGCAAATATTATACATATATATATATTAAAATATTTTATTTTTTGCTATATGATTTTCATTATATCTTTATGATAAAAACTCTATAAAAATATAGCAAATACTGCAGCTTTTTCTTAGTTATATATATATATATATATATATATGGACAGAACTTGCAATGTTATGCATCTACGGTATTCGAAGGGTTATTCTCGAATTTGGCAAACTTAAATAACTCCGGAGCAGAACAGCTGTTTGATACAGCAATTTTAAATCATATGTTGCGATTTTTGCTCTAGAATGCTCTAAAAGCGATTTACGTTCTAGCCTGATTTTTATTTCAAAATTCAAAAAAAACAAAAGAAACTGAATATTTAAAAATCTATGACAAAAAATTACAGAAGTTTTACGCAAAGATTTTTTCATTTTCTTTTTTTTTTTTTTTTTTTTTAAATAAGACTGAATATTTTTTTTTTGCTACTTTTAAGTTTTAAAATCTCTTTGACTTAAGGAATGCTAATGAAGATATTTTTTCTTATTTTAAATGCTCTAATTCTTCTCTCCTTTATTTTTTCTTTTTACAGTACCGCGATAAAGATGGAGTGAGTCTCTTAAGCAAACGAGTTCAAAATTTTAAAATTTTTTAATTTCGTTTTTTATTAATAAGAAGTAAAAAATATAAAAAATTAATTCCATTAAAACAAAAACAAAAAAAAGAATAAGAAATAATCTAAAATAAAATATTAGATATTGAAGTAATTTTGTTTTTATATAATAAATAAAAATAAAATAAATATCAGAATTATTTACCTGCCTTTGTTTTGTTTTAATTTTTGGATTCAAATTTTTTTCAAATAATTTTATGAATGAAAATTCAATTTGTTTTATCTTTTTTTTTTTTTTTTTTTTAATGGAATTACATTTAAAAATTTTTGGTTTTCTATTTTACACAATTTTTTGGAATGATTTGAAGAGGAAAAAAAAAAGAATCCTCTCAAATGGATTTCAATGCAATAAAGTTTATTATTATAATTAAATTAACATAGCTCATTGATTTATTATAAAGTGCTTATTAGGCTTACCTTATTCTTAAATATCTTATAATTAAGTATGCATAATAGATATTTTACATTTATTGTATATATTTAATATTATATATATATTTCAATAGATAAGAATAAAATTTATAATTATTGATAAATATTTATACATCTATATATATATATATATATATATATATATATATATATATTATATTAATATTATATTGGAATCTATTGGTTGTGAAGAGTACATTATAGTATGAATGTATTATATGTGCTCTCCAAAGAAATAACGTTTTTAAAATGTTTTTCAGTCAAAGGTATAAATATAAGGGTATAAGATATATATATTATGATTATTCATAAGTTGTTCGGTAGATAGAAGTTTTGGGGTACATAGGGATAAAGAAGTAGTTAATGAAAAGACTTGAAGGATAACAGTATATATAGAATATTTCTTCTTTCTAATATGAATATAGTTTGTGCTATGAAGGCATGGATTGATGGAAATGTACGTATACTTCATACTAAAGACGTGATAATACCCTTAAATTCCGAACTCCAAGAAACGTTTATCATTAAATAATATATCATTTCACCTTATTAGATAAATCATTTATAGAGAAACGTTAATAACTCATTCTAAGAATATTAATGAGAAATCGTTTAACCTCGTAGAGTATATTGTCTTTTATCTCATAAAAGGTATATACTCATATTATGTAGTGGATAGTAATTTGCGTTCGAATGAAGAATTATAGTTTTTCTGGCTAATAACAAAATGTATTTAGTATATCCAAATAGATATATATATTAATATAGGTGAAAGGTCTAAGATGAGGTTTATTTCCAATATCCTCTCATCCATACTTATAAGTAGACTCATATCTGCGTGACAGATTGTCATCTATAAATGAAATCATATAATAAATTTCTTATTATTATGTTAGGAATTTATTCGTAAATAAAATTATATAAGAGGGATAGTTTAGTCTTGCTCAGTAAAATGCTATACCTTAATAGTGAAATATACATGTAATGATGATATTATTCATAATTAAATAGATAATGATTGGACATAACTTATATATAATTATATATTTTCTTTCATTTTATTCATCTTCCTTATATATATTAATTCTCATATAATGAATTGGTGACTATATATATATAAGTTATATATTATAGTAAGGTATGCTAGCGACTGAATGTATACATACGGGAAAGTGAAAGAGCTATTAAGTTTGAAAGAACCATGACATACAAGTCTCAGAAAGATAATAGCCCAGCCTTTACCGCTCCTTCATACTCTATAAGTACCATTTAATATTAGTGGGACCTCATCGCAGTCTCAGATAATATAATCTACACTTATACTCCTAAAGCTTCATATTAGTACTCTAGCGATTAGGACCTCACTATGGTAGCTCGTCAATGTAAGGGGTTCATCCCTTTGGCCAGGTGGGCCATACAACCATACCCCCTTATACTCATTCCTCCGTCCAATTTTCTCACTCCTGTTATATTACTAACCTTTCTTCTCGCCTCTACCTCTAAACTTCACATTTCTTTACTCCTTTCAAACATTATCTAGTATTACTGACTCCTAATATCCATCAAATTATATATATCTATAGGTGTCTCCCAGCAGGTTTTATATCGGTTTTCCCAAGCACACTCGCCACTATACATCGCTTTATAACCAATATACCGACTATCATATCATCCTATTTCCTAATATTAATATCATATAATAACTCATACTAATCTATATAATTATATATATTAACTTTCATTTAATTTCTCTTCTATTATTTATCCCTTTCTTCACACCATATTCACACTCTCTAATACTGTTACATTCTTCACTTATATAATTACAATTTACTTCTCACTATCTCCTTAGTCAACACCACCTAAAGATTGTCCATCTTTAACTACATTATTGATATAACTTTAGATCTATTATATTATACATTCTATAATTCCATGACCATAATCTGAATTCTAATATACATAACCTACTGTTATAATATAGAGTATATAAAACTACTCATTACCATATTAATGCTAGACTGAGTTGCATGATAAAGTCAACCTCAACTCGTTTTAATTGCACCAGCCATCCTTATTACCATTTCACAATTTTACCTACTACACTCTGCATCGTCCATTTCCCTTTATTTATCATAATATTACCAACATATACTACATAATTAATTTATAAACCTCTAGGATCACTTGTTCCATGACTTGCACATCCATATATATCCATTCTAAACTACTTCACTATAAGGTCCAAGTGTCACTTCACTCATCAACCTACACGTTAAATACTCTATACTATCGACTTGATCATATCTCCAAGCTCTCCCTCCTCATTCCACAGGCGCGTAAGTCCTGAAATCATTATCTTCATCTTATACTCAGGTAATGAAATTATGGCATATCATAAATTACAATCTATATAATCCCTATTTTTAAAAGTAGATTAATTATAAATTATATTCATCAATACTGTTTTGAGCCATATTTTTATGAGTAATGAAAGGGTTTACTTAAAGTTCATTGTAATAATCCTTAATATATATACCTATTAAATAATTGAAGATATGATTATTTATAGCAGGCAAAATAAAATATATTTAATTAATAATTATTTGGGAAGAAAATTAGCAACAATATTATCATTAAAAGTTTTTAATATATATTTTTAATGTTATTATATTAATATATATATTAACATATTTATATTATATATATATATAATATATATATATATATTATGTTAATATATATATATAACACTAACACAAAGTTAGGGCACCGTTATGATGAGTTAACGTCGTTATAATCCTTTAATCGTTTTATTACAATAAAAATAACTAGGCTATAGTTAAATCATTAAAGTCGTTTATCTGAGTAAAAGCATTTTTTAACGAAGTAAACGTTAACAGTTTTGCGGAGCCGTTAACCTCTCAACGAAAGTGTTGCAATGTTTCATAAATATTTGCAAAGTAAATAATAACAATATAATAATAATAATTAATATTAAATATAAATTAAAATATATAATATATATATAATAATAATAAATAATCAACAACAACACAAACAACAACAACAAACAACAACAACAACAACAACAACAACAACAACTCATAACAACAACAATAACTAACAAACTCATTAACATATGTGAATTTATAATTTCATAATATAATATAATAATAATATATATTATAATAATAAACAATAACAATTAATAAGTAATTAATTAATAATAATGCATACCAATTGAAGAGTTTTAAAACATTTAGAATAATAATTAATAATATAGAAATATTTAATAGAATAATAATAATATATTAAATAACAAATAATACCATAGAATTATAATAAAGCAGTAATATAACCAATAATAATATAATAATAATAATAATATTACTACCACTATAATAACAATATAATAATGATATTATGTGAAGCACTACATAAGCCTATACAAAGGAAGTTAGATAGTTTAAGTCTGGTTAGAACAATACTTTATAGCAGATACTTTGTACCTCACTTGGCCTAAGAAATACATTCAAAGCTTTTAATATATCACTTATTAATTTAAAACTTATATATTAATATAAGTATATATATTATATTATTGTAAAAATATATTTAATGATATTAGCTACTAACTTATCAGATCATAATTTAATACAAATATATATTTGTATATTAATATATTATTATTTATTAAATTTTAACTAACGCTTTATATTTCTCTCCCTACTATTCTTATATTTTCTAACTAGTCACTCCTCTCATATAAAGAAGCTCTAAGTTCAAGTAATACTCGAGATACGATAAAGATATTAATTATTTAAAGACTCATATATTGTGAAACGCGGCAACAGTCACAATCTTTTTTTCTTATTCATAGCGAACTATAAGAAATGAGTGAAAATAAAATCATATTGAAAAAAATGTTAATAACATTTCATAAGGGATTTATAAACAGGGTCATGTCGGATCTGTGAGTAAGATTCGTTATGCTCAATTTTCCAAGGTGAGTCTTGTATCGGTAGTCGAAAATTCCTGTGTGTAAATATCGTTATATAAACCGGTAAACAGGCAGAAACCTAATTGTTAATATATATTTTTTCAACCGTCATAGTATTACTAAACTTTTACAGAAGAAGAAAGTCAAAAGGAATTTAAAGTAATTATTATATATTATTATTTTTATATTTATTATATATATTATTTAATAATTATGTGGACAATAATTTTAAAAGCTGACTTCACTATTCTCACAATTTAACATATGTGTGATTTATATATGAAATAAAAAAAAATAAATAATAAATAAATAAAAAAGGCACTCTGAGACTCCAGAATTTTGTTATAATAAAATAAAAATAATAATTTTTGCTATAAAATATAATTTTATCGTTTTAAAATTTATATTTAGGATGAAACTGAAATATATATATATTTGTTTGTCATGTGTTTGCGTCACTGCATCTTTATATTTATGTGATCTTTACTAGGTTATACTTTATTAACTGATATTATATGCATTTTGACAATTTGATTCTGCTAGGTATGAAAATTAGGGCAAAACGATTTAACCATTTGAAGTATTAGAAAAGTGAATAATAAAAATAAATAATAGCTGAAGCAAAAAAATAATATAGTTTTCTGTAAGATCTGTAAGCACTAAGTATTAACTTGAAATTTCAGAGTGAGAAATTTTTGAATTTGACTGATTGGGTGAGTACTGAGTAATATAAGTCTCGTGAGTTCAGGTATAAATTTTTATGTTATTGTGAGTGATAAGTCGGTAAGTTCGTGAGTTACTGAAAAATATTTTTGTTTAATGGTGAGGTAAGCGTAGTCAGAAAATTTTTGTTTAAGTCTGGTATTAATATTAAAATATACTGAATTAGTAAATAATATTATTATTTATAACATAATTAACGCGTATAAATTAAATTTGTTAACGGATATTAACCGGATGTTAGTATAGGAAATTTTAATAATCATCTGATCAACGTTTTATTCATACATAATGTTAACTCGGTATAGTCCGTTTTAGTTCTTTTTACGAAATTAACGAAATGCTCAGTATTATAAAAAATTATAACTTCGATGTTTAATTATATAAACGGTAATTTACGTCTATTATAACGCTATATGTTTTTAATGCTCACATACGCTTTGTTAATTATACTATATATATAATTATATTATTAATATATACTAATAAATATAATATATATATAATATATATATATATATATATTATATATGATATATATATATTATATTAATATAATATATAATATATATATATATATATATATATAATAATTATATATAATTATAATAATATATATTAATATATTATATAATATATATAAAATTATTTATATATATATATTATATATTATATATAATATATATATATATATCGGATGGGTGGAGTTCGTGAGAATATATATAGTAACAAGAGTAGTCGGGTAAGTCGTGTGAGTTTCGAGTGCGTTTTTACAAAGTTGAGCATAAGAGGTCTGAGTCGGTGAGTACTCAGATATTTACCCAAAAGTTCAGGGATGATATCGATTTAAAATAAAACGATCCTATATCGACTCTCCAAAAACTAAGATTTTTATAGTATAAACTTATATTTGACATCAAAAAATTTATACTCTAAAATATTAATTATATTAATTGATTTTATTATTAATACGTACTATTAATATAATATTTATATTTGACATATATGTTTATGTGTAGCCTATTAATATGTTTAACTTATTTAATTTTTTCCTATATATTAAAAGATAAATAAAAATTTTTATCCAGCGATATTTTAACATTTTTTAATGGTTTATTTTTCTTCCTAGAGTCCGAATACGCTAATATTTTTCTGAGAAACCTAGAAACCAGTAGTTCATCCCCTACCACCCAAATAAACATTTGGCTTAATTAAGATGCATAATAGTATATATGTAACCTTTTATATATATATTATATATTATATATATTATATATATATATACATATAAAATATATATAATTTATATATATATCTATATTATATATACTATATATTAATATATATTAATATATATTATATATATATATATAATATATATTAATATAATATATATTTATTAATATAATATATATATATTAGTTATTAATATTATATTATATAATTATATTATAATTAATTATATATATATATTAACTCAATATATTTATATATATATAAATATATTTATATATTATATATATATAATATATATATATAATATATATATATGATAATATATATATATATATATTAATATATATAATATATATAATAATATATATATATTAATATAATAGTATAGTTAATATATATATATTATTATTAATATATTATATAATATATATATACATATAAATATATATATATATAATATAATATAATATTTAGTGATTTGACATCAGTAATAGATCACATGGTTAATCTAGGTATTATAATCGGTGATCGATATTTTTGATATTATATAGTGTGTATCTCTAAGGTATATCGGGTCAATTTATATTTGAGAGTATGAGTAAGTTATACTTAAGTGTTATAAATTGGGTGTAAAAATATTTGCCTGTAATTCCCTCACAAATTTTGCGTCTTTAAATTGATTTTACGATACATTATTATATATATATATTATATATATATAATATATATTATTATATTATATTAATATATAATTATATTATATATAATATATATATATAATATAATATATATTTAATGTATTAATATATAATATTATATTTAATATATATATATATATATTATATATATATAAATATATATATTTAAATATATATATTATATATATATATATATATATATTATTATCATATAATTATATATATTATATATATATATATTTATATATATAATATTAATAATAGATATATATATAATATATTATATATAATATCTGATATTATATAGTTACAACTGCATTAACACTCTTTCAAATATATTTAGCATGTTTTTCGCATACACTGATGTATGGATACATTCCTTTGACCCTAGTATGCTTCATTCATCGATTTCACATAACAATAATTATTAATTTTATGTAATTAAATATATTTATATTATATATAATTATTAATATATATATTAAATATTATTAATGGATGTACCTTATGAATTACTCACAAAAAGAGGACCTCAGATACCGGTAATCTCTATTTTTTTATAGATGCCTAGATACCGATACTTAATTATATAATAAATACACAGTAATTAAGATAGAACATTGTTGCTTACTAACTGTACTGAGTCAATAACTCATAAGATTAGCATTATTCCCTGCTACAAAACAATAACTTAGTATTTACATTTATTATATTTTCATATTTGGTTTAGTTGGCCTACATATTAAGCTTATATACTTATAATTTATAAAAATTAAAATTAGTTACTCATTATATGAAGAGCCTATTAAAAAGAAATGCCTAAAAATATTAAATATATAATCTATAACAATCAACCACATTGTATATAATTTATATCAGTTTGTGATTTATTATATTTAATATAATAATTACTCATCAATTGCGCAGTACAAATTTAATTTATAAAATAGTTATTAAAATATAAATTATAAGTTATTAGCTACTATCTTTATGTTTTTATATATCCTCATGATTATTTTTACTCTTTTGAAATTTGGAGAAAAATCATCATATATGTCATATTTATGTGTTATTTATTATTCAGATATTGTAACAATATTATAAACCGAACAGATATTACTTACCTGTATTTTTCGTTTTAGTTATTTCATTGAATATAGATATCTTTGAACGTTGTGTTTCCTAGTCTTTTTATAGAAAGATTGATGATCACTTTGAAAAAACATTTTGTATAATATATAAAGTGATAATATATCTTCTAAACAATTGTCTAAATTATCTAAACAAAGTTCCTTATTGTGAAGTGATGAATTTAGTATGATGAAACTGATTTGCTTTCCTGAAAAGGTTAGTAGTGAAAAAAGAAAAAAAGTAATGAAAAGTTAATAATTGCCCATATTCTTAATTATAAAAATAATCATAATAAAATGTTGATAAATACAATAATATAACTTAACTGTTCCAGTGATCCAACAATTCAACCATAATTGGGATCTTCAGAAATTCAGAAATCTTCCTAAATTCACATCCATCTGGAAAATAAAGAAATAAAAAGAAACCCTCTCCAAATTACACTTGTTAATGGTCGGGGTAAGTTATTATGATATATTGGACTAAAATATTTTAATTGAACTAATTATTTAAAATATTGCATATTAAAATATTATAGAAATCATTTAATTGTTTATGTATGAATAAGGAAAAGAAGAGGAGATACTTACTTTGTTCTCTTCTCTTCAGGTTTTTTTTAGCTGGTTTTTCTTCTTTTGACTGAAATAGAACTGCAATGCTTTTGTTCACTTGTTGACCAGTTCATCATTAACACTTGTGATTTGGCAAAGATTGAATATTGTCTAAATTTTATTTAGAAAGACTAATTGTTTTGTTTACCAAATTGATGACTAGAACTATATTCTGCAATATTGAACAAGAGATAATATTGGTATACTAAAGAAACGAAGGATATTATATGAAATAAAGATCATCGACAATCTTGATGATATATAGTCTCTGTGGAAATATTATAGTGATTAAAGTGGAAATGCATTGGGAAAGTGTAAATTCTAAGTTTATACGGGTTGTATATAAACTCATAGTTAAATAAAAAGATATATGATTGTACTTATAATTTGTTGATATGTAAATTTGTTGTTTACAACCGTAAGGTTCTATATATTTGATATAACTTTAATTGATATAACATATAATTCTAATTATCTTATTTATACTATTTACAACCGTAAGGTTAAAATTCTTTGTTTTATGTACATTGTATTATTTACATTATTTACAACCGTAAGGTTAAAATTCTTTGCTTTATTTATTTTGTAGTATTTAAAATATTTACAACCGTAAGGTTAAATTTCTTTGATATGTGTGGATTATGTTAGTTACAATTTTTACAACCATCAGGTTAAAAATTATTTAGTTTCTTTGTATATTTTATTTACCTTATTGACAACTTTATGGTTAAATATATATATGATTAACTTTATATTGTATTACAACCGTTTGGTTACATAAGTTGATTGACTACTTATTATTTCATTAATTTACAACCGTATGGTTATTAGACTAGTATTGAAACAGCATATTGCTATACTGTTAAAAAAGAAATACTATCCATATGAAATGAATAGATTGTGATTTAGTTTATATCTTTGATTGGATTTTCTGATTAATTTATAACATATACGAGGATAACCTCAATTAATAAATTACCCAATATTATAATATCAAACACCAGATTGGTAAAATATTTATTTTTTCATTGAATAAATACGTTTTATAACTGGTTTTTGTCTTTTCCATATTTTGCTTTGCTTTGGTTTCTTTCTTTTATCCCTTATCTTGGGTTGGTTGTAAAAAAACTCATTAGAGATGTGAACCAGATAAAACTTCCATTAACCGACGCTGGATGTAAACGAAAAACGTCAAATTCTCGTGGACAATAAACCCCCGTAAGAATAAATTAGCTCATCTCCTTTGATATCTTGATCGGCCAGAAGCCAAACGTCACAGAAGAGGATCAACAGTTAGTCGTCTAGTCTTTCTTGGGCCGAGCAAGGTGGGATATTTACCGTTTTCCTAAATTGACTATAGTAATAAGAGATTTTATTATAATGAAGGAGAGCAGAATCTTTATTTGAGGGTTTCCTTTTAGCTGACATTAAAAACGAAGCAGGTACCTTTTCTGCTCTCCTTAACATCTTTATACCATATATTTAATAAATCTAAGTGTTTCTTGTCTTTGGAGTTATATTTATTACAATAGGTAACCTCATAATTGTCACATAAACAGTCAATATCAGTAGCGTATTCATTCAATTCTTTAAGCCTTAGTTTATTCCAGTATACGAATTTAGTATATGTAATTTCGTTATTAGAGAAATGAATATTTTCACATACTTTAAAACAACATGATAAAGGAAAGTGATCATATTAATTTAGATTATACAATTACTCAATATTAGTGAACATTTCCTTTTGACTTCTTGAACAAATCACATGGTCGTATTATGAGCAGCAGAAAGATAAGCAAATGAATCTTGAGGTAGACTTTTATCAACAACAGTCAAATGATTTCCTTCAATAAATTCCTTTAATAATTTACCAAAAGTCGATTCATCAAAATTAGAGTTAAAATCACACAATATAATTAGAGAATCATGATTTATACTTTTAATTAATGCCTCTATTTCTTTCAATGAATTAATAAATTCAATAACTGATTCATTATCTTTGTTAAAAAAGGGAAGGTATACATTTAAAATCATAATTTTATGAAGATTCATATTTAAAACAATTCCAATTATAGAGTCATTATGTAACACTGGTTAAATATTTTTTGATAAGATTGTTTCCATAATATACATATACCTTTTTTAAGTCTACCCTCATGTATCACATTTACTACTTCCTTTTGAACAAAAGACACATTATCCCATTCTTCTGATAAGTTATTTATCAATTGAGTATCTTTTTCCATTAGCATTAGTTCTTGTAATAATATTAGATCATGATTAAGCATAAGTTTCCTTATTGTATCTAAATCATTCTTAAATGAGTTACAGTTGTAAGTAACCATGTTTAAAACTTTAAAAATATCATTTGTTGTTGCCATTCTTTCTGTTTGTAAAAATTTTTCTGCATATTATTCTCGCAGGCCAGAAGTTTTCATTTAAAAGCTTTTCTTTAAATCCTGCATCACTTGTAATTTTAAATGATTTAGAGTAGGGATTCCTGCAATTCAATTCTTCAACATTTAACCAATCTATGTCCAAATTTTCTTTGATAAATTCTTCTAAGTGAATATTTTTTTTAAAAAGCAAATTATTTAATAAATTCTTCTAAGTGAATATTTTTAACACTTAAATCACATCTCTCGATATAAAATTCCATAAACCTTTTGGCACTTCTTAAGTTATCATTAGGTTTCGAATTTTCAGTTCCATAAATTATTTGTTTACTCTTTTTTGAGATTTCACAATATTAAACATATCATCTTTTGATTTATCATCTATATCGTCCTCCAATTGACAATCATTCGTCTCTTTAGAAACCAATTTTTTTTTGTTTTTTTTCAAACTTATCATCTTCCAATTGACCATTATTTGTCTCCTTATTAAGAGAATTTGAAGTAATCTGTGACCAATTTTTCTTAATCCTAATTTCATTTATTTCGGATTTTCTGAAAGTAGTAACTTCCTAAGAATCAATGCTTAAATCCATTTGGGAAGCATGAGGTACTGAAGGTAATAATGAATCATGATCTAAAAGTTCATCATTCGAAGTACAACTTAAGGAAATTATTATATCTTTATCGTTTATCTCATGAAGTTTCCTTATATCATTTTTAATTTCAAACAGGTTTTCTTTAATGCTTACCATATAAGATGCTAGGTTATTATCTTTTAATCTCTGATTTTTCAAGTGATTAATTTCCTCTCTCAGTTTTGTGCCTTCATCAATTAAACTGATTAATTCTCCACTAATAATTTCAAAACCACTTGCTCAGTAGTATATGGGGCACGATCATTAGGTGCCAGATTTGTAGCTAAATCTGGCAACCTGATATCAATAAATACCATTTTTAGCACTTTTTAGTGACTTTATATTACTCGGCTACTTTCCTAAACCTTTTTAGCATTTTCCTACTAAATCTGGCAACCTATTGGTAAATTTTAGGAAATTTAGCACTTTTATAACCTTTTTTCGGTAATTTTTAGCTATTTTTGGTGTATATTTTTGTCGACTTCAATAACTCAGCTACTTTTCGCTGAAACCTATTTTAAGGCATTGAATAAGGAACAAATCTGCATGAATAAATCTGAACACGTTGTACTACTAAATCTTTTTTAGCTATTTTTATCATTTTTTGTATATATTTTTAGCGACTTTCTAATACTCAGCTACTTTCCTGAACCTTTTATAGCATTTTTCGTATAATTTTTGCAAATTATTGGTAAATTGCTTAGGATTTTAGCACTTTTTGGCCTTTTTGATATATTTTTGCACTTTTTATCCACTTCCTATTTTCTTGAGCTTTTTTTAAAGCTTTTTCCTGTAATTTCATTAGTTTTCCTGCTAATTCTGGCAACACATTGGTAAATGTTTATGATTTTTAGCACTTTTTTAACCTTTTTCGATACATTTTTATCCTTTTTATCCCAATTTATCACTTTCAGGAATCTCACCTACGTCCCCAAAGCAACTGATGAGATAGCAACCGTTAGGCTTAAATACATACCCCTAGCAACGGGGCCCATAGCAAACAATAGGATTAAATACGTTACCCTAACAACGTTAGAAACAGCAACTGTTATCCTTTCAGTCACCCCAGCTACGTTCGTGAGTCATTTTAACAACATAGATTTTTCATATGGCCTCACACTTTATTAACCAACGTCTTTCATTTGGCCGCAAGTTCAGTAAGCGTCGTTCATCCGTTCAGTTGAGCCGGTTATATATATATATATATATATCTTGAGCGCCGATTTATAATATACTAATATATATATATACTTATATTATAATATATATTATATAGTATATTATATATATATAATCTATCTATATATATATAGTAATATATATGATGTATAATATAATATATATATAAGTGTACGATATATTATATTATATATTATAATATATATAATATTATATATAATATAATATATACATATATAATATATATATATATATATATAATATATATTATATATCATATATATATATATATATAAGTAATAATATATAATATATATTATAATATATATATATTATATAGTATATATATATATATATATATATACTATATATATATATGGAACATTTATAAAGTGGTTTGACTCCGTCACAGTATTAGGTTTTAGGTTAATTTTTAGGTTAAGGTTTTGGTTAAGGTTATGGTTTAAAGTTTAGGTTATGGTTTAGGTAGGTAGGTTAAAGTTACGGTTAGTTTACCCAAAAAGTTTAATGTATTACCCCTAAAATTATTAAAATACACGATACATTAATTATTGAATTTTGCTCCTGGAGTCAACAGCTTCCCTATTATTCCTATATATAATAATATATATATAGTATATATATATATATTAATATAGTATTATATATTATATATATATATATATATATATATATATATATATTATATATATATATATAATATATATATATATTATAGTATATATATATATTATTATATATAATGCACACGTCAAAGACGGCATAACATTCCAATCCTAGGAAGGCTGCAAACCGCTGCTTCGAAATACTCGAGCTCATGACACCATATTCAGCGCAGCCACCAATCATGATTAGCACTTGAAAATTAACTTAAGAAACTCAAAATATGACATCACATTTCTCTCGACCTCTAAGTATTTAACATAATAATTTTAAAAATATTTAAAAACTTATTTTAAACGCATGACTTGATGTTGAACCATTGACCTTTTAACTCTCATTCCAAGAGCTGCTAACAATTTTTTCCATGAGAGGATCAATGGAGATGAAATGTAGGAAGCGAAGTATATATCTATTATCAGTAATTTATCTTATCGGCGAGATCGCTTCAACTTTTGTGTCCAGATATCTAGCGTGGATACGAAACTCAGAGATGAGCGTATATCTCCTATAGGTGAGGGTATTAGGCTTTTATATATATAGTATAGTATGAGATATATTATATATATATATTATATTATATATATATATATATATATATATATAGTATAGTGATATATATATATAATATAATATATATATTATTTTATATATTTTAAAAAAGTTACACCTCACGGAAATAGCCCTATTCAAGGAGAGGAACTTTCTTCTAGGTAATTTCTACCTAGGATCCGAACTAGGATTCGACCCCGCGACCTTGCCATGCGACTGTTCCGTCGTTCTACCGTATGTATAGTATGTGATATATATATTATATATTATAGTTATATATATATATATATATTATGCTGATATATATATATTTATATATATATATATATTATATATATAGTATGTTATTTTTATGAAGAGTATGAGGGAAAACCTTTGAAAGATTACATTCATCAATTGCCAGTGGCTTTTAAGATATATTGGTATCAATGTATATATATGTTTATAAGGTCATAGAACTTGAATATGAGGGACTCAAGTTCCTAATAAATTTCATTGTCACGTGTTTTTTTTTTCACGCTGAGTCCGAATTTTGTATAACCCTAAATTTTGGGACAGTGACCCCCCTACAGTTTTCACTCTCTATTTAAGCTCCACCCATTTTTACTTACTCATATTTTAATAAGGTTAAAGATAATGCATTCTCTTTAAGCTTGTTACCCAGCATGAAGGTTATGCCAACCTCATGGTCCAGAGTATTAAACCATTATGTGCTAATGGGGAAGGATGTGACATATACATATATATATATATATAGTGTGTATATATATATATATATATATAATAATATATGTATTATTATATATATTTAGTATATTATTATATATTAATTTATATTAATGATATAGTTAGTATATAAGATTACTTTATCTTTGCACCTTACATTAGGATCGAACGTCTGACCCTACATTCCACGCGCACAGACACACACATTGCTTCGCTTATAGAAACAACAATACGAGAACAGACACGAACAAACGTGCGTCAGCGATCCACGCCATGGAAAATTGAGACTTTGAGGTCTGGACATAGACAGTATCGCGCTGAAGAAGGAAGTGAGTAGGTGTAGGCACGGGGTAGCAGAGGGTGAGGTGTGCGATGTACGGATGAAGGAGATACTGTCTCTAGAGAGGTGATGGTGGTGGCGAAGGTCAGTAGAGACTGTGGTATGAGTGTAGTGAGGTTCTGGACAGTAGGAGTGGCGGTCGCTAGCGGGCGAGGAGTTATAGTGGTGGGTGAGTCGGCGCAAATGGTTCGAGTACCTGGAGGCTATTTCATAGAGATCAGACAAAGGGTAAATCTTAAGATATACTTAAGAGGTGTTAACCACATTACACTCATTTGGTAATTACAATTTTACACGTGAGATACAAGAGTAGCGTATCTAAAGCGCGTTAAAGACTGCACAGTGTGCTATCTTCAAATCTCATTTTGAATTATAGTCACTCACGCCCAATTTATTTTGCTAAGAGTTGAAACATAGAGATATATTTTGTTTGATATTTTCTAATTTGATAAATGTACAATTTTACCAGTATATTATGCTTTGTGTTTAATTTTTTATTGAAATAACCTATCTTTATAATTATTGTAATTGTATCAGAGTATGCTAGTGGATTTCTGGTGAGTAACTAATTAGCTGTGGAGAAATGTAGTTAGGTGGTTAGGAACTTGTGTGAGATTATGATATTTAGTATGGAGTTCAACTTACGCGGTCTATGTTATAGTGGACATATTTTATGTTTAGTGATTAATATTGATTAGTTGTAGGTGCTAGAATAATTATCTGTATAGATGTATGCTCACTCTAGAGATTATGCGATTTCAGTATCTTTATTATTGATTATTATTATTAATTATATTATTAATTATTATTATTATTATTATTATGAAGTCCTAGTATATTATTATTAAGCAGAACAGGGATATATGGTGAATTATATTATTATTATTAACTTATTATTCACACCAGTTAGTAGTAAAGTTCAACTACCCCCAAAATTTTCTTTTCGTGAAGTCAAATATGAAAAATATCGGCAACTTTTTAAAAATTAATTTGATCATTATAAAATTATATATTGTTAAAAAATCAATAGAAAACATTGTTGAAAAACAGAGAACAGCATTCCAATATTTTCAGTATGCATTAACGAGGTTCCAAAGTGTTACTGATGATCTGCAAAGACTGCTTGAAAATGAATTCATTGATCAGTTAGGTTATTATTATTATTATTATTATTATTTATTGATTATTTTATTTAATTAACTTATTTATTATTTATTAGTTATCTAAATATTATTTATAGGCTAAGATTATGATGGAGAATTATGAGGGTGTGAGGTGTTGAGTGCGAGTGATATTACTGTTATAGGACTAGATTCGTTCATATCGATATTCACTTCTATTAGAGTAGATTATTTTTAAAATATTCAGTGTTTTAAAACCTTTTATTATCTTAATTAACTTAGCTTAATTTATTTTTTTCAACGATTATTTATTTTCATAGGCTTTCGCTTGGAGGTAAACCAGTATACAGTTCAAGACAATGGAGGTGTCAAAAGACTAACTTTGCATATGTTTTATTATTAACGACTATATTTTTTAGTTTAATGAGTAAGTTTTACTAAAAAGAGAAGTTTTGTTTGTATACGTTGAGCTGCATCGAGGTAACGCCGTAAATTTGCTCGGATAGGCAAATAGAACCGAACAGTGACCCTTCCGCCATATCTTCTTGAGGAACCGCTTACGTTTCCTTAAACGGCTTTACGTCCCTTACGGCTTTAAACGTCCTTACTTTTTATCATCCTTATTCTTTAAAGCTTTAGCTGTGTGAAATCACGTTTTTTACAGACCCTAGAGCAGTAACCAAAGATGACAAGCCAAATAGTACGAGGCGAACCCTTATGGACCTTAAGGGGCCCCATCCACTCTGTTTACAGTTTTATGGTTTTAAACTGGTTCAAGTAATATTTGTAGAACAAAACCACAGAACATTGGTTGTAAAAATAGGGTAACGATAAGTGAGCAATACGTTATGACCAGATAGTACAGGAGACTATAGTAAATATAAATAGATAATAAATATACGTGATCTCAGATCATAGTCTGATATATAGAGCATATATACGCATTGACGATAGTACGTATAGTATAATGAGATAGTTATATATTGATATATAATATAAAATATAATATAATAATAAGCTAAGTATAATTATATGATCAGTTAAAGCTATGAGAGAGTCAATAGCAAAACTTGCATTTGACTTGCATAATGTATGTCTCATCAACCATTATGCAAAGAATGGATCCCGAGAACGAATACACCATGATCTTACTCGTATAATAGTTATAGCTTTAGTAGTAGCAGTGGCAATATCAATAGTAGTAGTAGTAGTATAGTAGTAGTAGTAGTAGTAGTAGTAGTATAAAGTAGTAGTAGTAGTAGTAGTAGTCAGAAATAGTTAGGTTAGAAGTACTACTGTGAAACAGGAGATATCAAATCTGTATGCTACACATAGACTATTATATATCTTACCATAGCGTAACAATTTGTTAACTTATTTAAAGTTATTATTTTAAAGGGACATGTTCGCACATCAGAACCTATATTAAAACTAATCATTCCAACAAGAAATCCCTTGTTCTTTTATCGCCATAATTAATGACGTCGCAGCATAAGATCTTGGATATGATTGGCTCATTACAGCCAATCACAGTTACGGACGATAAATAAACATTAGATAAGAGGTATATGTACAAATTCCACAACATTTTCAGTTTCACACTGTATGTCTTGGCATAAAGATTGCTCTCAATAGCTGGCGGTTCTCGGGGCTGTACTCAAACGAACGACTGAACTTGAGGATGAACGAAGCTTACTTCTCGCCAAATGATCGGCGTTGGTTAATAGTTTGAGGGCATACGAAAAATTTATGTTGTTAAAATGACTCAAGAACGTAGCTGGGGTGACTGAAAGGATAGCAGTTGATGTATCTAACGTTGCTAGGGGAACGTATTTAAGCCTATTTGTTGCTATGGACCCCGTTGCTAGGGATATGTATTTAAGCCTAACGGTTGCTATCGCATCCGTTGCTAGGGGGACGTAGCTGAGATGCCTGATATATATATATATATATATATATATATATATATATATATATATAGTATATAGTATATATATATATATTATATATATAATATATTATATATATTAATATATATATATAATTTTATATATATATATATATATATTATATATATATATATATCTATATATATAATATTATAAGCTCACTCACGGGATTAGTATATATTAATTAAAAATAAAATAATACATCATATTATAAAATATAATATAATATAAACAGCCCACTTAGTCTTACTATTATAAGATAGGCGTACTCAGTCACTTATATATATAGGGTATATATCTACTAGCTATTAAACCTAGTATATAAGTTATATATATATAGTATATATATATATATAGTATAAATATATATATATATATTATATATATATATATATATATACAGATCGAAATTCAAAAAATTAACAATTATTCCCATTAAACTCCCTGATAAAAGATGCCAGGAATATTTATTTTATATCATTTAAACAAATGTAGAAAACATCCCTCAACATCCTCATTTTTCAACAGAGGATGCGGATGCGGATGTGCTCTTAAGGAGGATGAGGTGCGGATGTTCCGCAAATGCCGGATGTCATGTCCATCACTAATATTATATATATATTAACTATATATATATAATATACGGTATATACTATATATATATATACTATATTATATATATTATATATATATAATATATATATATATAATTATATATTATTATTATTTATATATATATATCGTTTCTTTCTTTCTTTTCTTCACCTTCCTCTTTGCCCAAAGATTGGGGGTAAGGTGCTGTACAAGCATCGGAAAAGAAAAGCATTAGGGAAACATGACACATAACGGAAAGCGGAGGGACACAGAGAACCGCACGTTACCGGGCGCGCAGCCCTCTGTACGCCGCAAGTAATTATAGGTCAGGAGAGCTCGATGCGTCACAATCAAGAGTGGACGAATAG
>JABUQX010040145.1:0-12500 GCA_015478945.1 Trachelipus rathkii
AAGGTAACTTAAAAAGGCATCTGCTATCTCACAGCAATTCGAAATTATTTAAATGTTCTGAGTGTAGCTATGAATGTAATTGGAAAGGTGCCTTAAAACGACATATGCTAACTCACAGCAATAGGTATGTTAATACCCGAAGAGGAAGGTAAAACGGACTTCTGGAAATATGTTGTGTAAATAATAAATATAAAATGCATATAGATAGTAAAGAAAATATGATTTATAAGAAATTATACGGGGGTAGGAAATAGGAGGAAACGATCGCTCCAAAAACAGGCCATCCTCGACTTAAGTAAGAAATGGAATAAAGGTAGCGACAAAAAAGAAAAGCTAACATTACCTACAAATGAAGATCTGAAGGAAATAGAACGTATGAGAAGAGGAGAGAATTAAAGAAATGAATTCAGATCACACCAAGAAATGATCGGCATATTAAACAGAATAAATAAGAAAACGCGAATATATCAAGGCGGAATAGAATAAAAAATGGAAAAAATACAAAAGAAAAAGTTAGAAGAACAAAATAAAATGACAGATAAAGAAAAAGAGAAATAGATGAGGAGTTGGATGAGACCAGAAATAGGTAAGAGAAGAAGATACAGTTGGCTGCTGAAATCTATAATCAAAGAAAATAATGAACAGAACAGATATGAAAGTAATAATGATTCGGATACAGGAAGCCACTATGAAAAACAGAGGGACAAGATGAAGATGAGATGACTGAAAATGATATAGAAACGAAAACGGGGATAGAATGCAGGAGGAAGAAAAGATGCAAAGCAAAATAAGCCACTTATGAGATGAAGATTAATACTAAATGGAATGATAGATAAAGGAATATAATAAAATAGATAATTGGGTGAAAATAAAGTAAATATGGCGTAATAGCAAACATGGGTTTTACCGAGATAATACCTGAGAGATGCATTATCTCAGAAGTAAAGCCAGTTATAGTTATGCAATCAGAACGAGCAATAACAATGATGGAGTGAAAATATTTGAGAAAAAATAGATCAAAGATGGAAGAGAGAAGGAAATAAACCGCAGGGAAATTAGATTTAAGAGAGAGACATAGCGAGACTTTAGAAAAGAAATTATCACTGATAAAAGAATACGAAGAAGGAAAACATCAGAATAGAAAGTAAAATCAGAACAGGCACAAAATAGTGATAAGTAAGGAAGTAGATGGCAGAAATGACAATCAAACGACAACTCCGTAATAAATTAGCACAAAAACAAAAAAATTAAGCTCATACATAGAAAGAAGAACAAAGAAAAGACAAAATAAAATTAGCCAGAACAAGGAAAAGGAAAGTTCTATAGAGAGTTGAGAGGTGAAAATATAAATAGTTTGTGATAAACCACCTGAAAGAGGCAGACTTGATGCATTTTGGAGAGTATATATGAAGACCAACGAAAAGCACATAATGAATCGAGTGCCGGAAATGGATAGAACATATGAAAAGGAATCCGCCTAATATGAAGAAATTAATGAATATGGGAATTTGAACCACTAACCGAAAGGGAAGTTATGAATAATACGACGTACCAGTAACTGGAAAACACCTGGACCAAACATTAACAAATATATGGTTAAAAAAAATTACAGTACTAAGAGAATCTTAACAAAGTGCTTCAACAGATTCTGATCGGTCAGCTGAAAAACCTTGATGTGAATAATTATAAGTATAAGTCATTATTCTAATTTATGGACACATGCTTTTGTTAAGAATATTATAATGGTAATATATTATCGCAATATGAATAATATATAGTAACAGCAATTATTACAGAAGAATATACAAACATACAATAGAAAATAATATAATATAGAAGAACAAAAAGGATGCAGTAAATTTGGCTATATAAAAGGTTTTTTTTTAGATTGTTCAGACTAATTTTGAAATATTCGCTCGTTTTCCTAAATTTTAAGTTCAATGGTATCAACTTACCTTAAAATCGAACGATATAGAAGTTCACTGAACGAAACAATGATAAAAATTCTAATAAAATCAAATTCTAGTCGGGTTCTTTGTGAAATAAAATGCATTTAATAAAGGAGTGGCTTTTTGTCGGAGCGAAACACCCTACCGCTACAGATAAATACTGAAGAAATACTGAACTAATTTCGTGACGTATTTTTTATATTCATTGCAGTGTAGTTCAGTCCTTGAAGCCACTCCTTTTTGCATGATAAGATAAATTTCAGACCCGATGGTTATACTTAAGGATAAAGAAATAATCAGAATGAGAAAAACATCTCGCATTTATTTTACATGGATGTATCAAACTATACTCCCCAAAAAAACAACAAACAATTGAACAGATTGAGGTAGTTAAGAGTTTCGAATATATTACAAATGGAGTTCTGGCACTGGATAAATGCGCCGTTTCTGGAGTTGAAGCAAAGGAAAAAGAATTGATTAGGGAAATATCAGAATAACACGATGAAATCATAAGATCATTTAGACCAAGATTATACTTATAAGTATAAAGGGATAGGAAGAAAGTGAAAAAATAGAAAATGAGAAAGGATGAAGGAAAAAATGATGAAGGAATATGAGAAGAGAATGAAGAAATATTGAAATGTGAATTTAAATGAACCAAGATTCAAGTCTAAACAAACAGAACACTGGCAGTACCAGTACTGTTTCGTACGGATTTGGAATAATTGATTGGTTCCAAGAAAATTTAAATACAACTAGAATATTAAAAACGTGAAAAATGCTCGCACGGAACGATAAAATTGATATTAAGACCAGTGCTGGCAAGAAATGTTGTCCCCAGAACAGGTGGAATGGGAACTTGTCAGGAAATAAGATGCAGTATAGAGAGAGGAACGTATCGGATAACAACCGTATATTGGACAGAAAGTGATAAGTAATTGCATCAGTATGGGTGAATGGAACACGAAACGGAAAGCGATGAGGACATCTTTACAGCCAAAAAAAGAGATTACCTACGGAAGTATGATATCCCTAACGACGATCCAACAACAGAAGAAATGACAAAGAAAGGAAAATGATGAAATGTGGAAATTCACCGAAAAGCAAGAAAGAAAAAAAACATGAAATAATAGAATACACTCATGCATTTGCAAGAAATACCAAAAATTTATAGAACAGGTGTATATAGATAAAGGAAAATCGATAAAAGCAGTATGCAGGGGTAATTTGAGACGAGAAAGATGACGGTACAAATGTAGGAGAACAACCCTACATTGCAACAGCAATTCGGTTCAAGAGAGAGATAGAGAAAGATTGGAAGAGAGGCCGAATGTGTAAAGAATATCCGGAAACAGTTAGCCATAATAATTATCAAGCTGTGAAACAGCTTCCAACATCGCCAGCATATACCGAAAGACATAATATCAATATGCAAACTAATCCATTTTTAGAATTTGTGAAAAATGCAAAATACCAATAGAAGCATCCAAATACTGGGAACACAACCACCCAAACGCAATAGAAGAAAATAACCACGCGCTAATACTAATACGACTATAAGCATCCCCACAGATGTACCTATAGCACATAACAGACCGGATATTGTAGTTAAAAGATAAAAGAGAAAGAAAGGCATATATTATAGAGATAGGTATACCATGGGACGGCAGAGTATCAGCATATGAAAGGGAAAAGGAAATTAAATACCAAAGACTGAAATATTCATTACAAGGAATGTGGAATGACATAGATAGAGCAGAGGTTATTCCTTTGGTAATTGGAAGTATGGGAGTGATTAAAAAAAGCTTAAAACAATACATTGACAGACTACCGGTAGAAGTAACAACGTTGGAAATGAGGTTCCATTAATAATAAGGCAGAGCGCCGCAGAATACTGAGAATCGTTTCTGGTTTGTTAAAGAACCTGCCGGACAACCTATGCCGCTTAGGCCCGAGGTTCGGGCCTGCGCATGAAGTGGTAACCCTTAAGAAAGGTGAATTTAAAAAAAAAAAAAAAAATTCGAAATTATTTAAATGTTCTGAGTGCAACTATGAATGTAATCAGAAAAATAGCTTAAAAATTCATCTTCTAAATCATAGCAATTCGAAATTATTTAAATGTTCTGAGTGCAACTATGAATGTAATCAGAAAGGTATTTTAAATATACAATTATTAAGTATCAATGGAACATTTGAAAATAAACGAAAGAAAATTAAATGCATAAAGAAATTATTGCAAACTGAAAATTAAAGAAACGCTAATTATAAAGAAAGATGATTTTGATTATTATGAAATAGATCTGGAAGAATAGTCATAATGGAAATACATAAAGTGTCTCTTTACAAGACAAAGAAAGACCTTCAAGTGAGGAACTAGAAAGCTCATCCGTAATAAGTGTTGAATAGATTTGCCTCTAGAAGAATTACAATAGTTCCTTACCATTCTCGAGATACCAGCATAGACCAGAGTGATGATGATGAAATTTTAAACAAGATAGCAAAGTATCAAGACGAGCATATGGTTAATTGGTATTTCTAGAAAATAATTGATTGGATAACTCTATTGCAGTGTTGTAGTTGGTATTGGGAAGTGCCTAAAAATTCTGTAGTGTTCCAGGTAAACTTTTGAACTCTACTATAGCAAAGATCAATAGTGTGAAGTTAGCTATCGATTTTGTTTAGGACTTCCGTGGCGATATTAAAGGACATTCTAAAATGACATTATTAAAATAAAAAGGACAAGTTTTTTAAATCATTTTATTTTAATTTATTAATATTTTAATATTTTTAATTAATCTTTAATAACTATTTTATAAACTAAATTCGGCTACTTATGTGGCGCAAAAAAAAATATCGGTCGCTAACTTCACACCTATCAAAAGTCGCCGAAAAGAAGGGATAAGATTTAATGTATCTTACATCAACATAGTTATAGTTAATGAAGATCAAGAATTGAGTAACGATCGTACTCGTGTTACCACAAACAATTAATAAATTATGGTAAATTAAAGAAATAAAATTATTAGTCATAGTTGACCAAATGGTGAAACTGCATGACTAAGTGTTCCTTAATTCATGGCTTGTTAAGAAATGCGGTAATATATACAATAGGAGGAGGAATCCAATTTACTCTTGAATAGACGAATTAAGAAAAAAAAATTCAAAACTGTTATTTTTAAAAGGTTATGAAAATTAAATAAAGGAATGCAGTATTGAATTCTCTTCTCATTTATTTGTCTCTCAACTCTTTATCCTCCCCCCCCCCCCCGCAACATCTCCTTCCCCCTGAGTAGTTAATTAACTGAAAAATACATACGGTGAAATTCTGAATGCGGAAAGTTGATAAAAATCTCTTATTCCTCTTTTTAAATGAGTGATGTAAATCTTCGCATGAAACGAAGAAATCGGAAAGTCTTGTAAATGTAGCAAGTAATTTATGAGTATAAATTGAAATGAATTTTGGATTGGATAATTAAGTGCGATTCAATTCGGTTCTGAATTAAAGGAGAAAGACGCTTGCAGAGACAATCAGAGTAAATAATGAAAGAATTAGAGATGGAAGGGAATTAGTATTGCGCAAAATGGTATTGTATATGTTGTATAAACTAATTAGGATTAATAAAAATCTATATTTAATGTTTTTGCTCTTCCAAATTAAATTGTCTTAATGAAAAAAAAATTGACATTAATGAAATCGAATGAAAAATAAATTTGAACGAAGATATGATGACTCAATTGAAACTTTTATTTATTTACTTTTTTTTTTTTTACAAGCGATTCAAACTTATTTTTGGTCCCAAATTAATTCTATATATAAACAAAGTCTACTAAATTTTATATTTGCTCTCAACAGAGTTGAAGGACGAGTAAATTTGATAAACTTTGATCATTTTCCCTCTAAGAAATTTTAACACAAGAAACTTGTGTTTCTAACTATTTTCAAAGCTACAAATCATCATTGTAGCTTTACCTTTTAACACATCTATGAACTTTCTATGAATCTACTCCAAATTAACTCGTATATTCAGTTAACGACCTAATTTACTATTATGCTTGTCATGGTGAGTTCCCCATGACCGCAGAGGAAAAGCATTTTTTAACCCCAAAATTCTTGGGGTTACTAAACGAGTCACGTAAACTTATGAATATGATAGAATTACATAGTTTAAATAATGAAAGGCATGCAAAGTAGTATTTAATCGAATCGTTTTGCTAGCCTATGAGCTTTCTCGTGCAACAATAGTAAAGCAAAGACCAAAGTATAGAAAATGTATGCAAGTGACATTGAGAAAGGGAACTGACATAAAAAGAAGGATTTCTGTTCTCCAACTCGCCATAACTTAATTCTCGATACTTTACTGGAGCAGTAGAAGGTTTGTTATGGAAAATGGCACTGATTGGATGATGATGTAGGTGACAACTGTGACGAATTTTGCCCTTCAATAGCTAATGGATCATCAAACTTGCTCTTCTAAAGTAGAAAAACGAGTGTTAAACAAACGTTGACATCGGATTGCTACTAATAATACGATGATTGCTGCATCATCATACAATCTTTTACTCTTTGCACAACAAACTTTATACAGCTTCAGGTGAAGACAAAAGTTAGCCTATTCCATCAATATCTTGTGCCCGCCGTCCATCCAGTAAAATCCCGAAGTCAACGCCTATCCCAAAGGTCTAAAGTCCGTCGACCGACCGGCATGACATCATCTTCGCCGGAGACGGTTCCATTCGGGCTGGCCTTACTCTGACCTTCCACGGTCACCCCTTTCGTAGAGGTTCCATCCTTGTTTCATTCTCTTGTTATAAATGCTTAATCAGCACACTTTCAGTCAGGCTGCTCAGACTGACCCTCATCGCCCCAAAGTTTTAGGTGTTCGTTCATCATCCATTCGGAGCCTTAACTCAAGTCAGAGCAGGGAAATTTGTATAAATGCTTAATCAGCACACTTTCAGTCAGGCTGCTCAGACCTGACCCTCCGCGTTAACCCACGTGCCAAAGCTTCATTATTTCCAGTAAATTCCTCTTACTCCAAGCAGGATAGCTGAACATCTGGAGTGGAGCAGTCTCCCGTCAGGATACCAGCTTACCTGACCCCCCAAGTTCAACCCTGCTTAATAGTTTCATTGCTAGTTTCATTCTTCCAGTATGGTTGAAAAACGCCCTAGTCAAGAGCAAATAAATTCTGAAAGAGTGGCATTGAAGAAACTAATCTCAAATCTTACCTTCCGCGCTTACCCCCTGCGCCAAAGTTTCATTGCACGTTTCATTCCTTCAAAATTCGCGACTGACTGACTGATTTTTCTCTCTGCGTGTGATGTTCTGATCCCTCTCGGACCCACACGCAAAAACGACATTCGCGACTGACTGATGTTACTCTCTGCCCTTGGTGTCCGACAACGACCAGTCATGCATGCAGCTGATCATAATAGGATTTCGAGAAGGAGGAGCGAGGCTTCAAACTACCGAGTGGCCATGCCTTCCTTCGCTTTCTCTCTCCTGTGAAAATAATAAAAATTTAGTTCAACAGGACTTTTTGAGGGAGGAACGTGGCTTTAAACCGCCAAGTGACCCCGGATTCCTTCGCCTTCTCCTCTTCTATATAAAAAAATAAAACTACTCAACAGGACTTCGAGAGGGATGAGCAAGGCTTCACGTCGCCGAGTGCTATGGCTTCCTTTGCCTTCTCCCCTCCCCTGTGAAAAACTTAACAGGATTTGATTGCTAGTTTCATTCTTCCATTATTGATTCCTCTTACTCTGAGCAATAGATTTTGGACACTACGACTTAGTTCCTTTCCGTTCACACCCCAAGCAAGCTTAGGATATTACGATGTCAGTAATTACAAGTTGTTACACAGCGTCAAGGTACGTAATTCCGTATCATGGCGGATTAATCCAATAACCATGACCGCAGCTTAAAAAGCGTTTTTTTTTTGCACTCCCTCAAAAAACGTAAAAGGGTTGCTCGAATTACCCTTTAATTGTTTCGTCGCCTTGGTGGCAATAATAGAAGCAGTATGAGGAAAATTGTCCATACTATTATACCCCGAACAGCGAGACATACTTCGAACGTGCTATTCCAGCAATTGGTAAACAAGCTTTATCGGATGTACTGACATTTTTTACATCAAGGAGAGAGAGAGGTTCCATTTGGAAGATTCGAAATACCTAACCAAAGAAGGGGTCCACTCTGGTTGGTAAAGAATCTTCTATTGGTCTATACTTATTAATCATCAGTCCTCGATGCATCTTTTTTGGTAAAATCGAACAAAGTTGTTTCGTCTTATTAACTCTCCTCTCTCTCTCTTCTCGTCTCTCTCTCTTCTCTCGTCTCTCTCCTCTCTCTCATTCTCTCGTCCCGACAGAACTTCACCTTTCTCCTCTCTCTCTGCTCTCTCTCTCTCTCTCCTCTCGTCTCTTCTCGTCTCTCTCTCTCGTCTCTCTCTCTTCTCTCTCTCTCCTCCTTCTTCTCTTCTCTCTCTCTCTTCTCTCTTTTCTCTGCTTCTCTCTCTCTCTCTCTCTCTCTCTCTCCTCTCTCTCTCTCTCTCTCCTCTCTCTCCTCCTTCCTCTCTCTCTTCTCTCTCTCTCTCTCTCTTGCATGCGAGACAGCACAAGAAAAGCATCTTAAGGGATTGTGGTTTCAAGGTGAACCCCTTCAATACCTCGAAGAAACACGCACCTATCGAAAACCGATTATATTACCAATACACTATGGTGTATGCACCTCCACAAGGGTTCCATTTCCCTACTGATCTCTGTGCGGTCAAAATGCACTTCTAGCGGCGGACGTAAAAGGTGACTGACGTAAAAGTATTCTCTAAAGGCAACCACAGAAATCTCTGCAACACTTTCCTCCTTTAGTAGTACCGGCTAATATCTTAATTATTTTCATCCATACTTTCTCAACTCATCTCATAAGAACCAGATTTAATCAGTTAGTGTAGAGGTGAAATAAAGAATGTAAATGGATGGGATACCAACCAGGACAAGAGGTTCCTACCATCCTATGTACCCCAGCTTGAAATACAGAAAAGACGGCCTAAATTATGTTGGATCAAGAGAATCCCCAAAACAAGAATATGTGAAGTGTGCCATATCGCAATCACTTTCCACAAATTCACATAATTTTTGGCAAAAATCGTGTCCTTTTCGCCCGTAGAACTTATTAACTGCATACCTGGCAGTTTTTAAAAGAGAACGAACGTGGAAAATGACTGCTAGGACGGGAACCAATGCGTGGAACTAGCTTTTTTTTATTATTATACTTGCATTTTATAAATTTTATATTTTGTTCATTTATTTATCATGTTTCATATTTACACATGATTAAATCTCATTATATTAATCTCATTAGTTTTGTATATTTTGTTATGTTCCTGTGTCACTGCGAATGAGAACCTTAGGAAAAAAATGTAGATTGGTTAAAAAAAAATTATATTAATTGTAAAATTTTTTATTTTTAGACAAAGGCTTGTTAAAAGAAGAGTTTTTTTTTAAAGAGTTTGAAATTGTCATTTTGAATAATTTTTTAAATTGTGCTTTAAATTATGACTTTTTATTTTTATATTGTTTTATTTATTCATCCAGTTTTCATATTTACATGATTATAGATAATCTCATTAGATCTACGTATATTTGTTTTTTGAGTTTTAAAAAAAACAATTGTATATAAACAAATATATATGAAAATTGCCATGTAGATGTTAAAAAATAATTAAAGGAAATTCCTAGTCATAAAGGAGTTCTAAATTTTTAATTTTTTATATTTGATTTTTTTTTATAAATCCGATATTTTTGTTTTTTGTAATTTTATTCTCATCCAAAGGCGGACCTTTAAGAGTGTATCTTAATATCAATAGTTGTTCATATATTTTGTTTTTGAGTTTATACAATTAGCCTAAATAATACTTGTTCCAATAAAATGAATGGTTTAAAATAAATAAAATGGAAATTAAGTTTTACCAAAAGGCCAGTTCAATAAATGTTTTGATTTTATATTTGGGTAATTAGTAAGTGTTAGAAGGGTGTCACCCCGGATTTTTATAAAAAAGCAAAGCATCTTTTTATAGCAAGACGAAATTAAAGAAATAATTGAAATGCTTCTTTAAGGAAAAACAAAGTTTACCAGCCTCTCTCAAAGTTTAAAAATTTTTCCTCATTAGTCCTTTCTTGTTAAAAAATTAGTATCCTGTGCACATTTAGGGCCATCCTTTCAGGTTATTATAAGATTTGTGTAATTCTACATAAATTTTTCCTTTGTATAGCTAACAAATAACCTCATGATGAAAAATTAAGTGTAATAATACAAAACCCTTAAAAAATTTAACTATAAAATAACACATGTATTGGTAGCCAACCTCTTATCATATATGAAGCACACCATTTTTTATACTGATATATTGACTGTGTAACTTGTAAAAGTTGATTAGGATTCAACAAGTTAGACATATTATGGAACGCTAAAGCAATATTCTATAAAATTATTGATATGTTAGTGAAAGAGTAAACTGTTACATTCCTCATATATAGGAGGGGGAGGTCACCTGTAATAGAATGTATTCTGTGCCAATTAAATTCAAAAATTTAATTCAATATAGACAGAAACTGACAAAAATCTATTTTTATTTATTATTCTTAAGCACTCTCACATATTCTTTGATATCAATTTTTTTTCATATTATAAGTTTTGGGTTTGGAATTTTTATTGTACTAAAAGTCATTTTCAAATGTTTATTTGGCTTATTATGCTTTTACATTGATTTTGTGTTCGCAGTTTCTAGAGAGTAGAAATTGAAAATGTTTCAGTGGAAATTCAAATTTTTACCAAAAATATTTTTTGTAATCAAACTTATGCTTCTTTAATTTAATATTATAAAAATATTTATTCAAAAATAGCTTTTAATGCTACTTTATTAATCCAAAAATATCATTACTTTTTTTTTCTAGTATTTTAATATTGAATAAGATAATTTCAGGATAGGTAATTTTATTACTAAAAATAATTAGAATGAGTCTCAAAAACTTTGAAAGCATTAATAGAGCACTAGTTGAACGGGAGTCTCCCCTATTTCTTTCATTGTAATTTTTCAAACTTGCTACAATAATAAATACGAAAAAGTAAAATATTTCATAAATATATTCCGAAGACTTTGGATTACATTTCCATTCTATGTTATTTTAATTGTAATGTATCAAGGATTTTTTTTCTTTTGTTTACAAGGTATTAATTATTTGGAATATATTTTCATTAAAATTTATATATTAAAATGGATTTGAAATCTGAAATTGAAATTAAAGATGAAGAATTAGACTTAGAATATGACTCTTATGAACATGATTCCCAAAGGTAGCTAATATATATATATATATATATATATATATATAAAATATATATTATATATATATATATATATATATATATATATATATATATATATATATATATATATATATATATATATATATATATATATATATATATATATATATATATATATATATATATATATATATATATTAGATTAAAAAAAAAAACATATGACATAAGTTAATATTTACATTTACCAGCATAGATCTCTCAACACATGTCCAAAACTCATGATATCTGCCATAGGATGTAATGACATCAATATCAAAATTTAAACAAGATACAGGCGAAAAAAAAAAAAAAAAAGGACAGGCACTTTCTAGAAAAAAAGTTCTAGACCAGCACAGTATTAAATAATCCTTCTAGTTTACTTATACTACAACTAACTAACAGGCACTTCGTTTTATCGCACGTTACGCCGTAAACGACTATACAATGAGTGAGGCAAAGAAAGAATTTCCTTTTTATTTATTGAGAGGGGGGGAGATAAAAAAAAATTTACTACTTATGCTCTTTAGGAGGTAAAAAAAATTTAAATTGTTTGTCTTAAAAAAAATAAGTAAACTCTGATGAAGCACTGATCACGAATATATGTAACTGTTTTATAATTTGATCACCATTTATCGAAACAATCCATCCATGTTAGGGCTAGGTTTACGGCAACATCAATCCATACAGGTTAGGTCTAGATCAGTGGTTGTCGACAATATATATGACTAAATTAAAACACAAGAGATATTTTCTTTTATTTATTTTATTGTAGCAATGTATTTGAACATTGTGCATCTCTAATGATTGTTCACAAAGTCCAAAGAACATCAGTGGAATAGATGGATTTGCATGCTTGTAGCTATTTGAGGAATTCTTGGCTTCGTGGTTGAAAGTGCTAGCCTTGCATCGTTTGCAACATTCAAGTGAGTCTCCTTTTTGTTTTCATCCCCAACACAGTTGAGAACCCCTTCTAGTAGAGATATATATGTTGTTGAAAATGATACCAACAGCTTCAGCGCTATCTTGGACAGAGTTAGCCAGTCAGCTAGTCTTGAAATCCAAAATGAATTTGCATATTGGTTTTGGAATTCAATATTCAAGGATTCATTGGCTCGCATTAATATCCACACCTCCTTTGCAAGGAAACCATCATCATGAATGGCATCATCAGGTACAGAGAAGGGATG
>JABUQX010040146.1:0-2500 GCA_015478945.1 Trachelipus rathkii
CGAGATTAATATTATTATTATTATTTTATTATTATTATTATTATTATATTATTATTACTTATTATTATTATTATTAAAATTATTATTAATTTTATATTATTAATTATTAATTATTATTATTATTTAATAATTATTATTATTATTATTTATTATTATTATTATTATTATTATTAATTATTATTAATTAATTATTATTATTATATTAAAATTAAATTATTATTATTATTATATTAACAAAATTATTATTATTAATTCTCCCCAAAATTATTATTATTATAATTATCTTATTATTATTACTTATTATTATTAAATATATTATTATTATTAATTATTTATTATTATTATTATTATTATCAAATTAATTAATTGTTTATTATTATTATTATTATTATTATTATTATTATTATTATTATTATTATTATTTTATTATTATTATTATTATTATTATTAATTTTTTTTATTATTATTATTATTATTATCATTAATTATTATTATTATTATATCTCTTATTATTATTATTATTATTATTATTATTATTATTATTATTATTATTATTATTATTATTATTATTATTATTATTATTATTATTTTTATTTTTTTATTATTTAATAATATTTTTTTCAGTTGTCACCACTCACCACCACTCACGGGCGAAGCCCTATTCAAGAAGGGGGTGTTGCACGACTCAGAAGCACACTTATCGCAAATTAAAGTAGAGAGCACAGACGCAGGCTTTGAAAGTAGGGAGATAAATTCAGCAGGAAACACAGAAGATGGAAGAGAATTCCACAGAACCGAGGTGGCAGGAAAGAAGGAAGCACCGCGGCGAACTAGTCTGGAGTTACCAATATCCACACAAAACTCATGCGCAGACACAGCACCCCTTGTGCTACGAGGGCGTCGTAAAGGTGGTGGTACGCGAGTGACAAGTTCCCTCGAGCACCTGCCGCTGCGGTACCTATAGAAAAGAGATAAAGCACCAACATGCGCGCGGCAAAGATAGAGGGTCAAGAGAAGTGGAAAGTACAGGAAAGTTTATAAGTCTTTTGCTTTTGACTCGACCCTGTCCAAAATCCGGGTGAGACCAGAGCCCCCCAGATATAGAGCAGTACTATACAAGTTCGGAATGAGGCCCTGTATAGCTGGAGTAACATGGAGAAGCGGAATAAAAGCTTCGCAGTCTAAACAGACTCCCACAGTTTTCTTTGAGGCCGCCTAGCAACCGTTGTTATGTTAAGGCTCCAAGACGTTTTTTTATGTTAAGGCCAAGGATGTTTATATTGTCAACAGGAGAGACGAGAGAACCGTCGAAAGAGATAGGAAAGTTGGAACGTGTTTTAGAGAGAGATTTTGGTAGGAGTTGCGTTTTTAAAGAATTAAATTTCACAAGGTTGAGACGACCCCCCACCTGGAAATCCTATCCAGATCAGCGAGAATAGAATCGGAAGATTAATACGAGAATCATTCTAGAAAGTAAAAGAGGGAGGCGGAATTGAAATAAGTTGAAAGAATGGAGGGTCGAGTCATCGGCATACGAGTGGATAGAGTTAGATGTGCAGGTGAGAAGATCATTAATGAAAGTAAGAATAAAGTGGGATATTAAGACAGAACCCTAGGAATGCCAACAATTAACAGAAAAAGAAGAAGAAGTCGCCCCGTCAACAACAGCCGATATTGAGCGATTTGAGAGAAAACTAGACATAAGTAAGCAAAGAGAGGAGGAAACCCCAAAGGAGGAGAGCTTGGAGAGCAGGGACGCCGTGCATACCAGTCAAGATGCTTTGGATATGTCGCAAGCGCACGCAGCGCAAGTCTCCCCGTAGTTCCTAAGGGCGGAAAACCATAAACCTATTCCAGGTGATCTAAGAAATGGGAGTTGAGAAGGGCTTCAAAGATCTTAGACAGAATACAAGTGAGAGCTATAGGGCGATATTTAGAAGGATCAGAACGGCTTCCTTTTTTCGGAATCGGCTGGACGTGTGCGCGCTTCCAACACTGAGGGAAGTGTTTAGTTTTGAGACATAGCGAATATAAGTTGAAACGAGGGGCGGGGTCAAGCACGGAAGCACATTCCCTCAAATTGAGGAGGAATGCCATCCGGAGACACCGCCTTCCTAACGTTCATAGATTTCGGGAGTCCATGCACCCGATCAAATGTAATCACAGGCAAAGGCATAGGACACCTGAAAGGAGAAGGAGGAGGAGGAGGAATGCCAGAATCGTCCAGGGTTGAGCTAGAGGAAAATAGGAGACCAAAGAGATTGACCTTTTCAGTTGGAGAATTAGCAACAGACCATCAGTCGAATAAGAGGAGAAGGCAAATTTTACAGAAGTTAGAGATGTTTTTGGCAAGACGGCCAGAAAGATTTTTTCAGTAGGAGAATCAAGAGGTTAAGCGCACTTTCGTTTGTGAAAGCCAGCCTTGCTCGTCGAAGAGTATCCCCTGCAACGATTCTAGCTGAATGAAAATTAGCAAGAGTGATAGGAGAACGAGAATTTT
>JABUQX010040147.1:0-5000 GCA_015478945.1 Trachelipus rathkii
CCGGGCTATCCCAAACGCACGCACCACGCTGTCCCCTCGCCAGTCACCAGTCTTTAACATTCTTGCCCCCAGGCTAGAATTAAAACCAACTGCTACTGCGTGAGATTAAACCAGCGTCCTCTCGTATAAGAGGCGGCGACTCAACCTCCTGCGCCCCGAGGTGCATGTAATATAATATAGACTATATATATATTCATATATATATATATATATAGATATAATAATATATAATAATATATATATATATATCATATATATATATATATATATATATATATATATACCGTGCTATATATATTATATATATATATATATGTATATATATATATCTATAATATATATAAAAATTCATATTATATATATATATAATAATTAAATATATATATATATATATAATATAATATATATATATATATATAATATATATTATTAACTATATATATCTAATATATGTGGTTATGTGAATTTGTATATGGATGGGATTATGAAAGAATTTGAGGTGGGGGTGGCAGAGAAAGCTTAGATAATGGAGATGGAAGAGAGTGCAGGTTGCCCGCATTGGATGATTTGGTTTGTGCTGGTGATATCTGAAGAGAGTTGAGAGCGATTGTTAAGGATTTATAGGGATGTGTAAAGGACGTTGAAGTAAATGTATGATTTATAAGAGTAAGTGTTATCCGTTTGATAAGAGATCCACGGTCGTGAAGTCATGTTATGATGGTGACAGCTAAGACTGAAAAACAAGTATCTGAGGTTTAATCATTTAGTATATTATGTTTGCATGAAAACGGAACGAATGATGCGATGTAGTATAAAGAAAATTGTGGAATGATAGATGTAGCATGTGCAATTAAATCCATGGTGAATTAAGAAGTGACTAAGTCTTGAGTGGGCTACGGTTTTGCATGAGGGTATGTTGTTATCTGTGCTAATGTATGGTAGTGAAACTGATCTGTAACATTATGTATAGATCTAATTTACAAAGTGTCAGATGGACAATCTTAGGGGCGTGTTAGAAGTGAGAGAATGAGAAAATGAGGAATGAACGCATTAGGGAGTTGATGTGGGAAGAAGGTGTACGAGAGAATTAAGTCGAGAATACATTGAGATGGTCAAATGGAAAGGATGGATGATAGTCAATTGATTAAGCGGATGTATAGTGGTGAGTGTGCTGGAAACTGACCGGCTGTGAGACAGAAGAAAAAGTGGATTGGGTCAGTAAAGGAATTCTTAAAGGAGGTGAATGTGAGTTTGGCATAGGCTTAAAGAAAGGTGCTTAATAGGAGTGAATGGCGGGGTTTTGTGAGGGGGTGTATGGTTGTGAGCTTTGCCAGGGGATGAACCCCACATTTCGAGAGTCACAGTGAGGTCCGTCCTCAGTCTTGTAAAGCCTCAGGGTGGGTTTTTCTGGATGGCGCGATTTTCTCACGGGGCAAGAGGGGGGGGGGCGCTTTCTTTTCACTACTGCGATCCATGTTCTTCTACTATTTTCTGTTCCGCTGTATGCCACCGCCACTTCACCCCCAATCGGCGACTAGGAGAAATGATATATATAGATATATATTTATAATACTATTATATATTATAATTATATTATATATCATAATATATATTATATAGACATATAATAATATATATATATATATATATAAATAGTTATATATATATATAGTATATATATATATATATATATATATCTACTATATATATATTATATATATATATATATATATATAAATGGTTGAGGAAAGAGGAGAGAGGTATGCGATGTATTTAGAAAGGGCAAACTTGATTTGCTCGCTGTGACTGAAGACAAGATGAAAGAAAAGGTGAAATAATGGTTAGTTGGCAGTGAAAATGTGTGCTGGCTGTGTGGAAAGACATCGACGAGAGGCAGAGAAGGATTGCAATTATTGATGTGACCTTGCGTACCAAAGCTCATGGTTAACTTGTTGTGTGAGGTCTAGAATTTAATGGTTAAATTTTAAGTTTGAAAAGGTCAAGTATGTGTGGTGCGTCATATGGTCCATCTGAGGGAAACGTTGAAGAGAGTACGATTTTTCTAGGGATAATCTGAATCACTTCTGGACTAGGATTGAGTAGGAGCTTCAGGATTGATAGTGTTGGGGGACCTGAATGGTTGGATATGCGATCGACAAAATGATAGGATAACAGGTATAACTGGCGCCTATAGAGTTGCCGAGAAAATGAGAATGGTATGAATGATTCGACTCTGTGAAGCAGAAGAAGGTTATGTGTGTACCATGTCGAATAACTTTCTTTAAACACTAAGAGTATCCATAAGTATACTAGAGTTGGGTGTAGGTAGAGATGGTTATCGAAGTGAAAAGTAATGGATTGATTCGAAAACATCATGCACAATAATTAAACAGTAATGATGAGTTAGAATAGTGGTGTGTTTTTATGGTGCCCAAAGAAGAATAGATGTTGGATGAGGTTATATTAGAAGGAGGACGGTTAAGGGTAGGCGTGGACAAGTTGAAAGAAATGGTACAATCTGCAGGTTATAGATGAAATTACTGGTGAAATGATTAAGCAGCGGAGCGCAGATTAGTGATTGATGGATTTGAACTGGCTAATAAAAGCGCTTTATGGAGCGGTATAGTTCCAAGGATGGAGGGAGAGCCGTAATAGTACCCTATATCAAGTAAGGAGAAAGGCAACTGTAAAATTATCTAGCGGGGAATAAGGTTTATTGAGTGTGGTAGGAAAGATATATGCTGGGTATTTTGGTCGAAAAGTGCGTCGAGTGACTGAGGACTGATGCCCCTGTCGAAACAGACCAATGTGCGTTTAGGCAGTCGTAGAGACTGGTGGATCAAATCCTACATTGAAACCAAATGATTTGACGAAAATGAGGGCAGAAGAAAATAATTATATTGAGTTTAGGATTTACCAACAGGCGTATATAGAGTTTAACTTAGGGAAGCTATATGGCCGATAGTATATTATAATGTTCGTGTATGCTTCTGAATGGAATCAAAAGTAGTTATGACATCAGGAAGCGCTCCTGTAAAGAAAATATGTATCAATGGCGTGATTGGGTTAGATTAATAGCGGAGTAAGACAGCGTTGTGTTATGTCTCCTTGGCGTATTCAATTTGCCTATATAGATGCCGTTATGAAAGAAATTCGACGTGGGGATGCAGGAAATGTGTTAGCAATGTGGAGAAGGAAGATGGATGAGCGGCGCTCTACCTATTTAATATCGCGGATGATTTGTTCTGTTGGCGAATCGGAAAGAGCAGTTGAGAGGATTGGTAGAGAACTTTGCAGGGTGTGCTAAAAGGAGGGGCTTGAAAGTTAAAGTGGATAAGAGTTATGGTTGTTAGTGAGGACACTCCTCAGTGTGAAAGTTTATTGTTAGAATAGTGAGCACCTAGAACAAGTGTCTGAGTTAAATATTTAGGGTATATAATGTTGGATGACAAGGGAACGGACGATGCAGAATTAAGTAGGAAATTGAATGGCAGAAGCGGCCTGATGTGCAATTTACAATCGATTGCGTAATGCAAAGGATTAAGCCTTGAGTGTCGCTATGTCTACCAAGAGGGTATGTTGTTACCTGGTTAATGTAAAGTAGTGAGACGATGTCTGAATTAAAAGTATAATCTAAAGTTCAATGTGTGTCAGATGGACAATCTTAGGGTCTGTCGCTAGGTGTGAGAAGAATGATAAAGAGAGGACACTGAACCATTAGAGAGTGATGTGGTGAAGAAGGCGGTAAATGAGAGAAATACAATGAAAGGATTTTTGAGATGGGTTGTCATGTGAAAGAATGAGTGTAGTCGTTGTTAACCGACGTCATTGGTGAGTGTGTTGGGCAAACCCTACGGCTGGAACGAGAGAAGTGATGATCGGGTGAACGAATGTCTTGAAGGAAGAAATGTAGAGCTTTGCAGCAGGCGAGCAATAAAGTGCCAATGCTAGGAGAGAATGCAGGGGTTTTGTATGGGCATGGTTGTGCCCAACCTGAGGCACGGGGCATGAAACCCTTACATGGCACGTTTACCATACGTGAGGTCGACGTCGCGTCCCGATGCACTGCTCTAGGTGGACTTTTCTTTCTGTGACGAGCTCTCGCTAATTAATGGTACAGAGGGTGTAACAGCTGGCTTTCTTTTCGAGCGTTGTCATGTTCTCCTACCTGCTTTTCTATTTCCCCATGCTTGTTCAGCACCTTACCCCCAACCTTGGGGCAAAGAAGTAGTAAGAACGAAAGAAAGAAATTATCATATATATATATAATATATTACTTATATTTTGTCTTTAGTAAATACTTTATCCCCTATTTACCATATATAAATAATATATTATATATACTACTAATATATAATATATTATATATATATATATATATAATATATATATACTATATATAATATAGTATATTATATATATATTACATATATATATATATATAGATATATAATATAATATATATATATATATATATATATATATATATATATATATCATATATATAATAACTATATATATATATATATACTATCATACTATATATATTATATATAACTATCATATATATATATACTAATACTATATATATATATTATTTATATATTTAATGTCTTAAAATATTTCATTTTTTTATACTTTTTTATTTAAAAGGTTACAATTTCATCTCTTAAATTCGTTTGATACCGTTTAAGATATTATTTACCAATTTGGAAAATTAATGTTTTAATAAGACACTTTTAAAAAATAGTCATATTCAGTTGTTAAAAAAAAAAAAAAAAAAAAAAAAAAAAAAAAAAAAAAAAAAAAAAAAAAAAAAAAAAAAAAAAAAAAAAATTTTTTTTAATATTAACCGTAGTTCTATTAAAAAATTTCAGTACAATGTAGACACTTTTGGGATATGTTGTTAGGTTTGTATCTATAATTGAAGTTATGTTGAGTAGTAACAACTTTTATTTTTATTTATTTTTAAAAATAGATAAGTGAAGGTTTGAGTTTTC
>JABUQX010040147.1:10000-32500 GCA_015478945.1 Trachelipus rathkii
TAAGACCATGGGAGACTATTCCTCCTTTTCTCAGTTGGCTCCAGGCTATACAAGGTCTCATCAGCCCGATGGTATGGAGTTACTGCTGTACAATCAGGGGAGGGGGGGCTTGTTTACCCGCTTCTTGGACGGGCGAATTACAACGGTCAAAAAGGTTATGAACTGGTTCTGTAGCTTTTCCAGTTCACTTGGACCGTCTATCATGCGGCGCGATGTTGGTGATTTATCTTTTTTCTATATAGGTACCGCAGCGGCAAAGTGCTCGAGGCGAGACTTAATCATTTTCGCGTACCAGCCACCTTTACCGACGGCCTATACAAGGATCTGTATTGCGCAACGAGTATTGTGTTGACATTGTAACTCCAGGCTAGATTGGTGAAGCATCCTTCTTCCTCCACCTGTTCTGTGGAATTTCTCTTCCATCTATGCTGTAATTTCCTACTGAACTTTAATCTCCTCAACTTTAAAGACCTGCGTCTTGAGCTCATATTGCGTGAATTTGTCGCCAGAGAGTTGAATTTTGAGAGTACTACACCCCTCCTTGTATTTGCTCTGCCCTGAGTGGTGGTGACACCTGTAAAAAAAAAATCCTTGAATGGGCAGATATGTGGGCAAATGAGGTGAATCTCCGTTCCACCCATGCCAAGAACAGTGCAGTTCAGATGGTATCCCAGAATTTGGTGTACTCTCTTCAAGCATACCCTCAGATGGATTGCATGAGTGGTCGGCAACCACAGCGCATAATTTTGTCCTTGTTCAAACTGTAAATTTAACTTTAGACTGTCGATAGTAGCGGTCCACACAGATAAAAGTCTACAATAGCTCGTGCGTAGGCCAGCATACCAGCTCATCGAGAATTACAAATGCGCGTTCTTATCCTCCTGTCTACATGCCGTTTTGCCAAGCAACACAAGAGCACAGTGTTGCACACCGACACCGACTGCAGTTTTGCCACCGTGTTGCCGGTGGTTCAGTACCGTTGTTTCGAATTACATCGAGCAATCAGAATGGTGCCTCAACAGATCGTCGCTCAACATATTATTCTTCTGACATTCATATACAAATAGCTGATGTTGGCAGTGACATTGTTCGCCGAAGGATAGGAAGGGACGCTTACTGCGATCACGACCTTACTCCGAGGCATGCATTTAGCATTGCTGGGCAAAAAGAATAAAGTTGGAGTAGCAGCCAACCTAATACCACCGTCCCATAGTTCGCTTCTTACGACACGCAGAACATACGATGTGGGCAATTTTTTCTCCCTACAAGTGATGGACTATAAGGGGATAGGGATGTCTTAAGATTTGTTGAGAGGGATGTGAGATATAAGTTGTGTATATGATATGTTGTCGGAGGATGAGTAGTGGATATGAACGCATTAACAGAAAGGCGAACCTTAGGCACTTGGAATGTCAACATACCGATAAGCAAATCTCTTGGAATATATATATATATATATATAATATATAATATATATATATATATATATATATATATATATATATATAATATATATTATATAGTATACTATATAGTATATATACATTATAGTATATATAAATATATGGCGTTATCCAGAAATTTTTATTACGGGGGGCCAGACAAAAAAATCGTTCTTTTATTTATTATAATATAATATATATATATATATATACTATATTATATTATTATATACTATATATATATATATTAATTATATATATATATATATATATATATATATAATATATAATATATTATACTATATATAATATATCATATATATAATATAATATATAATATAATATAATATTATATATATATATAACTATATATATTATAATATATTATATATATTTTTATATATATATATATATATGAATATATATTATATATATATATATATATATATTATATAAATATTAATTATATATATATATATATATATTATATATAGTATATAATATATAATATCATATATATATATATATATATATTATATATATATATATATATATATATATATATACTTATATCAATTAAACGTGGATGGACCAAAAATAAATTTCTATGAAAAAAAATGGGATAAGTTTATATAAATTTTACTAAAATCACCTTTCGTGCCTCCGTAAATTGTTAGAAATTTAATCGCCGGGCAATGAGAGTGAGCAAAAGTCCCAATTAAATCTTCAGTTTTTATTTCAATATTTCAATGTATGTAGAGGAGGGGGCAAATCCAGTAAGTCTTTTTTCTCCAATAGTATTTATTTCTCAAGTAGGCTTTCAGAAGTCCTTAATGTGAAAAAGCTTATTCTAACTGTAGCAAGTAGATATAGGGTTAAAATTTTCCAGTACTTTGCAACAAGACTGTACAAATATTTGGGAAATTGTGACAGGCGAACAAAAAATAGTCCGTATATTGGTGTTTTTGACGATCATGTTGCTGTGATGGCCATTTCACATTAATCCATTATGCCCTTACCAAATCTTCAAATTGTGCTTTCGAGATCCCTTGTGAAATGTTACACACAAATATATAATTATCTTACTGCATAAGGTTCATTACACACGCTCGGTAAGCAAATTGCAAGGACAAGAAATATAATTTCTTATGATTTAAAACCTCGCTCCTAATGCTGATATTTAAATCATCCAAAAATCTTATAAAATGAATGTGCGATATTATGTCGGGTGGGAAGAAGGAATGTTGGGTATAATTGAGTGCATTTTCTTTGAGCTTCAAGTTTAAGTTGTAATGTAACTAAAGACTTTGACGAATTTGTTCCTGACTTCGACGAATTATAGAAAATAATTTAACCCTGCAACTTATATTATTAACGGATTATGATGCTTTAAAAATTTTTAGTGTCTAATAAATTTCGGGGGGGCCATGGCCCCCCTGCCCCCCCCCTAAATACGCCACCTGATATATTATATATATCATATAATATATATATATATATAATTATATACACTATATAGTAATATATTAATATATAATATATACTATATATATATATATATGAATAATATTATATCATAATAGCACAATAACATCCTCACCTAACAACCACTAAATCATATAATAAATAAATATTATATATATATATATATATATAATATAATAATATATATATAATATATATATAATTATTTATTATTATTATATTATTAATTACTTATCATTATTATTATTACTATATGATTTATTATTAAGATATATTATTATTAGTTATTATTATTTATTGAGTTTTAATATTATTTTAAAATTCTCTTAATTATTGTCACATTAATCGGCAAAAATAATCGCGACAATTTGCCGACTGGACGAATGACGCATTGCAAAAAAAAAATATGCCGATTTTTGCAGATGACGATGACGATTACATCGTATTCCCACACATATATAATATATATATATATATTATATATATATATTATATATATATATATATATATATATTTATATATTATATATTATATATATATATATATTATAATATATATATATATATTATAATAATATAATATAACTATATATATAATATATATATATATATATATTATTATATAATATATATATATAATATAATATATATATATATATATATCTATATATATATATATATATTCTTTCTTTTTCTTTCTTCACCTTCCTCTTTGCCCCAAGATTGGGGGGTAAGGTGCTGTACAAGCATCGGAAAGAAAAGCAGTAGGAAAATGACAAACGTCGAAAAGAAAGCCCAGCCTTACCTCCCCTCTGTACACATTAATTAGTGAGAGCTCCGTCACGCAGACACGAAAATCCAACACTAGAGCATCATGGGACCGCAGACAGACCCTCACTATGATAAAATCGTCATGTAAGGGTTCATCCCCTGGCCCAGGTGGCCACAACCATGCCCCCATTACAAAACCCGCCATTCTCTTCTATCATGCACCTTTATTCTCCGCCTCTGCCAAACATCACATTTTTCTCTCCTTACACGACATCCGCTTCACCGACTCAATCCACTTTCTTTCGGTCCTCCCAGCGGCGGTTCCCAACAACTCAACACTATACATCGCATTAACCAAACGGCTAATGATTCATCCTTTTCCACATGACCAAACCATCTCAACAATACTTTCATTTATTCTCTCAATTTACCCCTTTCTTCTTCAATATCACCACTCTTTTTTTTTTTTTCTAAAAGTACGTTTCACTTCCTCACTTTATATAATTCTTTTCCACACATAGCATGCCCCTCAAGATTGGTCATCTCTGAAGCACATTGAACTTTAGAATCTATACCTTCTTATTCACAGACCATAGTCTCACTTACATTACAATGAACAAAGGTAACAACTATACCCTCATGTAAGACTCTACGCGCACCTCAAAGACTTTAGTTCTTACATTTCCACCAACGATTTAATATGCACCAGCCAACCTCCTGCCATTCACAACTTTCCTACTACACTCTGACATTCATCCGTTCCCTTCTCATCCAACACTTTACCCTAAATATTTAAACTCATGACACTTGCTCCAACTGCTCATCATCTAACATAAATTTCTTCACACTGAGGACTGTCTCACTCACAACCATTAAAACCTGTACTCTTATCTACGTTTACCTTTTACACACCCTTTTACTTATCCTGCCAAATCTCTCTACCCAATCCTCTCTCAAACCTCTTCAGATTCGCCACACAAACCCAAATCATCCGCATATAATAGGTAGGGGCACCCTCCACTCTCTCCGATTCCCAATCATTCTGAACACCATGTTCCTTCCATCGCCATCCCACTCGAATTCTTCTAATAACCCATCATAATACAATTAGAATAACCCAGAGACATAACACCAAACCTCGTCCACTCCAGCTATTAATCCTTAACAACCAATCACCATTGACACCCTTTATTTCTTAACACATGCTTCACTATTCGTCATACATACTTTGATTCCATTCAGATCCTACCACAACACCAATATCACAAATACCTGCCATAAAGCTTCCCTATTAACTCTATCATTAGCCTGTTGTAAATCCATTAAACCTAAATACAATTTATTTTCTTCTCCCTCATTTTCTCTCATTCATTTGTTTCAATGTTAAAGATTTGATCCACACTCCTCTACCCACTTCCTAAACGCACCTTGTATCTTCCACCAACCAGTCCCCTACAGTCACTCGAGCCTCTTTCAGACCAAAATAACCAGCAATATACCTTCCTACAACACTCAATAAACTTATCCCTATAATTTCTACAGATCCCCTTTTCTCCCTTACCCTTATATGAAGGTACTATTACTCTCTCCTCCATTCCTTTGGAACTATACCCTCCATAAAACGCTTTATTACACAATCAACTTCCAAATCCAATCAATTTCACCGATCTCGACCTTCCGCTCATGACATTTCACTAGTAATTTCACATCTTATTACCTAGCAGACTTACCATATCTTCTAAACTTTTCACCTCTACCATTACCTCCTCCTTACTAATAACCTATCCCAAAATAACCTATTCCTTCTCTGGCACCATCAAAAACCACACACAATTCACTAAAACCACTTCATTATAACTGTTAATCATTGTGCAGATATATTCGAAGTGTTCTTTCCACCACTCCCATAAATCCATTTCATCACGTTACAGAAAGCCACCATCCCTAGTTCATTATGCTAAGCAGAATATCCCTTATTTCTCATTTCTTAAACCTTTCGCGCTTCCACTTCCAGAAGAGTTCCTACATTCCATTGCTATTGTTCCTCATTCACCCTTCAAACTGTCATTTACCTCTTGTTTTCTCCTACGTGTGCACTTTTTAGATTTCTTTTTTCCTCCTTAATATAATTCCAAGCATCTTTCTTTTGAGTCTTATCAATTTCTTTTAGTACATTCAAACCACGCTTCTTTTTTACCTTTAACCGATTTTTGCATCACCTTCTCATTCCACCATTTCGCTGAGTATAACATTTCTTACTTCCTACTTTAGCAAATCCACACACTTCCTTTGCACTACTAGACAATTGCTTCCTTCATTTGCCCCCAGATTTGATTTCAGTTAAACTTGCTTACATTCAACCGAATTCTACTTAGCGAGCGCTCTTACATCTTATCCTTATTGTTTGCTCACTTAACTTCTCATCTAATATTTAACCTACTTCCTTTCGTAATCACCTTCTCTCCATCCAAGCCCACACCAACTTAATTTTTACATAGCAACAAGCATAATGATCCGATAATCCCATTCCGTAAACCCTCACTGATTTAACATCCAACCACATATCCTTCAACATCTCCTTCTTCAACAACACTAAATCAATCATACTTTTCACTTCCGATACCATCTCAATACCTAACACCCAACTTAGTATACTTATGAATACTATTGTGTTTAAAGAAAGTATTACTTACCCATACCTCTCTTTCACAGAAATCAATCACTTTCTACCATTCACATTTTCTCCCGCCACCCCAACACCTATTATACCATCCCTTTTTTGAATCACCTATCAACCATTCAGGTCCCCAACACTATCAATCTGAAAGCTACTACTTACCCCATTCAGCAGCATCAGTTTCAAATTTATCCCAAAAAATGACGTACTCTCTTCAACATTTCCCCCAGATGGACCATAGTCACAACCACAATAACCTTGACCTTTTCAAAACTTAAATTTAACCCATTAGAATTTAGGACTCACACACACAAAGTCTACCATAGCTCTATACCACAGGTCACTCATCAAAAATCTGCAATCTTTCTTTCCCTTTACATTCTCTTCACACCAGCCGATACACATCTCAACACCACCACCATCTCAACTTCACCTATTTCCTTTAATCTTTGTTTTCAGTTCACAGAGAGCAAATCAAATTTTGCCCTTTCTAAAATACAGCCATCACCTCTCTCCTCTTCTCCTCAACATTAATTCTCTGACATTCATGGTACCCATACGATGTCACACAATTTCGGCCGAAAGATAGAAGGTCGTTTACGGCGATCACGAGACCATCTCCGAGCATGCATCAAGCAATTCCTAGCAAAAGAATAGGTGAGTAGTGGGACAGCCAAACCCAATACCACCGCCCCTATAAGTCGATTCGTACGACAGCAGGACTACGATGTGGGAAATTCTTTCTCCCCCGCACACAGGAATATGAGTAGTAGGAATGTCTGTAAGGTGTTATCTAGAAGTGGGGTGATGTACTTTAAATCATGTGTAATATGCATGATATGTGGATAAATGGTGTTTAGTAATATGTTGCCTGGAGGAAGAGTGTGTTTAAAGAATATGAACGCAAAGAGGAAAGATGCACCATTAAAAATGGAGATGTAATTTCATCGCTTCAGAGTTATAGAGCGCGTACTCATCCCTCATGATACTATATATATATAATATATATTATATTATATAAATATATATATAATTACTATATATATACTATATATATAATATCATATTATATATATATATATATATTATAATATACATATATATATAATACTAAATATATATATATTAAATAGTATATATATATTTATTATACTATATATACTATAATATATATAAGTATATTATATAATATACTATATACTATATTATATATATATATAATATAATATTATATATATAATATATATATATATAATATATAATATATATATATATATATATATTAATATTATAATATATATGTTAAGCACTCCATTAATAACTTTGTAAACAATTTTAAGTTTATGTTACGTCTTATGACTAGATTTGCGCGAGCAAAATTTTAGCATAAGTTCAAAGCTGAAAATAACGACGGGTATAACCTCAATTCTTGAGATCACTCTTCAGTCCAGATTTCCAGTCAGACAAATTATGCTAAGAATCAAAAGAAAAATTCAATTCAAGAATACTCTTCTCCAGGAAACCTCACCAACGGCAAGAGCGATAAACTTCAAGGAAAAGGAGCTCGACATTGATTTCCGATCACAATTTTCACCGCTAACAAAGAGTCAGAGCAAGTTCGAAAAAAGGCACTGGAAAAGGCTGCAGCATTGCAATTCGCCATACCAGAGAGATATCTCAACAGAAGAACTTTAATAATACTTTACTTTGTGATCACTTTCTTCTATGTTGAATAAACAATTCATTTCAAATATGGATTTGCTAATTATGATCCTCTTATTAGGGTGCTGTCTCAAAAGAAACTCACCAACTTAGGCAAGTACGTACCCTTACTATCAATGGGTGAACCACAGAAGATAGAACACCCAGAACTTTCATCAACGCCTTCCTGAAAACACAAAATGAAGAAAATAAACAAAATAAAATAATTACTAAAATTCCAATCAGAACAATCGGAGAAAAATGACTCAAGACAACGAACCATCATCGATACTGGACTTCCAATTCGTTTACTTCATAATATTTGGGATTATGATTTCTTCACTTTCACCAACTAACAGTTCGAGATCTTCATCACTAGACATAGCAAATCTCACTTTATCGGCAATGATTTCTTTCAATAATTCAAGTTTGATATATGGGCCAGAAACTCATTTTTGCGAATTCCACTACAACCTCGATTCCTTTCTCGAATTCTAAAATGATTCTGTGACCCGCTCCCTTCTTATGATATGAAGAAAATTTTTCAAATAAAGGACCTAAAATTTAAGCAATTTACGCCATCTACATATGGAACTTTTTTTAACGAGTATGTGATTTCTTTCATCATTTGTAAGTTGGATTATGGGCAGAAATTCATTTTTAAATTTCCACTACGAACTTTGATTCCTTTTCGAATTCTAAATGGATCTGTGACCTCTCCTTTATGTATGAAGAAATTTTTCAAAATAAAGGACCTAAATTTCAAGCAACTTCGTCTCTTCATATGTCAAGCAATGTTATCTCTCGTAACTACAGAACTTTGAAAACTACCCGTGCGCATTTGGTACACAACTATGATACAGTTTAAGGAAACGTCTTTATACTGGACTTTCCTTGTATTTACATTGGTTTTCGATCGCAATGTGCCTATTTAACTTGTGAATAACGTTCAAATTGTTTCAATATCTAATAATTATTATGTACTTAACATTTTCTGCTACTTTTTATGCATTTAAATGTTAGTATGTTTGTTTATATCTAACTATATTACCAAATATGCTCTGTGTTTAAATGCACTTTTTATTTTCTGTATATATAAATTGTGTTTGTATGTATTCAAATACTTGTATATATGTTTTAGATCTTCGGATAGTAACCAGTTTTCTCAGTATTTGAAGTATTCTTCAAAATTTCATGTATTTACGTATTTTTTGCCTTACATATGTATTTATGTTTTTACTTATGTCTTCGAATAACTTACAATATGCTTGACATTTGAAATGTACTTTAATATTTATGCTATTTATAGTTATTAATTTCTTGTATAATTATTATAACATACTTTCTCACCCCGTGTTTTAGCGTAGGAAGTAATGTAGCACTCCAATATATTACTTTGTTAAACAATATTAATATACGTTCGTCTTATGCTAAGATTATGCGCGAGCACAGAATTTTAGCAATAAAGTCAAAGTTGAAAAATACTATCATAAACCGTCATTTGAGATACTCTTTCAGTCAGATTTACCGTCAGATCCAAATTATTAAGAATACAAAAGAAAATCTACATTCAAGATACTCTTACTGCCAGAAATCCTCCCGGCAAGAGCGATAACACTTCAAAGGAAAGGCAGTCGACATTGAATTCGCATCACCACTTTTCACACGCTAAAAACAAAGAGTCAGAGGCAAGTCGAAAAGCGCACTTGGAAAAGGCTGCGAACTTGCAAATTCGCCTACAGAGAAGATCTCACAGACAGAACTTTATTACTTTACTTTTAGTGAAATATTCTTCTATGTTCGAATAACAATGATCATTTCAAATGATGAGATTTCTAAATTATGATCCTTCTTAATATAGCAGGTGCTTGCTCTCAAAGAACTCACAAAGCTTAGCAAGTACGTACCCTAATTATATATATATATTATATATATATATCATATATAATATATATATTATATATATATATATATAATTAATAATAATATATATAATATATATAATATATATATATATATAAATATAATATATATATATATATATATATATTATATATAATATATATACTTATATATATATAATATATATATATATATACTATCATATATATATATATATATATATTCAACACACATTATAATAATAATATTATATACATATATTATATATATATATGATATCCCACCACACACAAACGACAACTCACCATCTAAGTAATATATAGTATATTTAATATATATTATATATATATATAAATTATTATATATATATATATATTATATACTATATATATATAATATATATATACTATTATATATACATTTAAAGCCAATGTGGACCTTTGAAGATTATGAGTCAAGCTATCATGAATTAAGTCAACCGGATTTAGATTATCTTGGACCGGAATATGCTCTTAGTCACACAATGGACCCTGCAACAGACATGTTTAGCTTTGGTATTTTAATTCACGCTCTTTATAATAAAGGACGACCACGATCACACCCTCAAATCTTCAACAAAAAAATTACAATAAACCGAGAAACAATAAATTGCATTATTCAAAAGAAATTCGCAAGTGAGTAGTAGAGCGCAATAAAATTACTGAGTAAAATTAGCATGGCTTTTTTTTAATTTAGAGTTTTGAGGGTTTTAAAAGTTTTTAATTTCAGTTTAAAAATCCGAATAAACTGTCTCTGGAGGACATCCCAAGTGGTCTTAAAGAGCAAGTTAGACTTATGCTTAACAGTACGCCTCAATTACGACCTGATGCTCTTCAGTTTTCTAAGGTAAGTAGCAATTTGTAAAATATATATATATATATATATATTATATATATATATATATATTATAAATATAATATAAATTTTATATATATAATATATATATATATATATATATATATATATATATATATATAAATATAATATAATATATAATATTACCGCATATGTATACTATACATATTAATAATATATATATATAAATATATATATATATATATTATATATATATATATATAATATATATATATATATAACTATATATATATATAATATATATATTATATATATAATATACGTATATATATATATATATTATAAATGATATATATATATATATATATATATATATATATATAATATATATTATACCGTATATATATATACAGCCGGGTGTTTACGAAATTAGAGCGAGACATATTTGGAGGTATTACTTCATGTACCATTTACAAGTAGTTTTGTCTATAATTGAAAGTTACCTTAGTGTAAGTTCCTTATTTAGTAGTAAATGAAGTTAGGAAAGGTGAAGACTGTATGATGTGTACAATTGGTTGTTATATCGTAGATGTGGTTATTATATTTATTATATAATTATTATTATTAATTATTATTATTATTATTATTATTATTTATTATTATTATATTTATTATTATATATTATATATTATTATATCATAATTTATTAATGTAATAACTTTATTTTATTTTTCATATTATTATTCGATTAATTATTATTAATTATATTATTATTATATATTATTTTAATTATTATTAATTATTTTTATTATTTTTTTATTATTTTAAATCTATTCATTATTATTATTATTGTATTATATAATTATTATTATTTTTTTTAATTATTATTTATATTAATTATTATTATTATTATTATTATTATTATATATTAATTATTTATATAGTAATTATCATTATTATTAGTATTAATTATTAATTATTATTTGATCTATTATTATTCTTACTATACTACTTTGTTTTATTTTTCAATGTCTCCTATTCGTAATATTTACCATTATCATAGTAATATTACTTATCAAATAATTGTTGTTATTAAGGCATTAATTTTGTGTAATTAGTAATATTAGGAGTATTATTAGGATTCGCATTAATTATTTTGGTTATTATTATTGTTATTAGCTTAACTATCCCGATTAAATATTGCTCGAATACTATCTGAACAATATTCCTAGTAATTATTCATACCTATCTCTATAATAAGGTCGTACCTATCAGCAACCTATATCCAGTGTCCAATATAAGAGGCAGCAATACCCTGTTCTATACGTTACTACTTTACGTTGCAGAGTTTCCGTAGCCAACTTGTCACATCTACGGAACATAAACACCAATATTCACATCATACCCCTTGCACCTTTCTAACTCATTTACCTACTATAAATGAAGAACTTTACAGGTAACTTTATTTAAGACAAAACACTTGTAATGGTACAAAGATAATATGCTCCAAATTTGTCCCCCTATTTCGTATTAAACACCCTGTATATATATAATAGTATATATATATATATAATATATATATATATATATATAATATATAGTATATATATTATATATATCATATATATTTATTAATATATATATATATATATTATATATATAATATATAGATATATATATTAATATATAAATATATATATATATACCATTCTAATACGCAATAGACACTTAATAAAGCTTTCATATACTGTAATCCGTGACATTTCTTAACCTAAATAAAATATTTAAATACTATACATTATATTAAAGAAAAAAAAAAAGAGAAGAAAATGGAGGCAAAGCTTCAGATATCATCTACGTAAGCTAAAGCTTATACAAACGAACACATCCTCCACGTACATGACCAAACTAATCATAATAGTGTCCCCAAGAGCCATCTCTCACCTTCACTCTTTAATTCTTTTCTATGCACAAAAGTCCCAACCCCCGCCATCCATTTATATAAATAATTGAATCAGTATTATTGCCGAGATCTAACCGATTACCCTCAGGCACCCTCCATAAAATACCAGCACGCATAGAACTTCAACATTATATAACTGGAACAGTGACTGATAGATAATAGAATGTCAGCCTCACCCCAAAAATCCCCAATTATATTATTCACACCAGATAAAAGAGAATCACATAAACATCCAACAATTCATTTTTTAAATAATAGACTCCCCTCTTAGTAGACAACCTATCATCTTAGGATTGACATTCAAATCCACATATGACATGTTGCCCTCCACATAAACATCACATTCAAAGCCACAAATAAATTAAGCGTTATGAAGGCAGGCAATGACAGGAACAAACTTTGGACAGCATAAAGAAACAAACTCAATAATATACAGACAATATCTTCGCCCCTCTTTACTAAAATTGGAATGTGACTCATAAAATTTTATTTATTACTAACTGCTTGATAAAATAATAATTTTTTTTTGTTTTATTTCTTTTAAGAGGCTATTATTTTTGTTTTCTTTTAGGTTTCATTTTTCGACGATATTGGTGTGAAAACCTTAAATTATTTAGACCAGATATTTCAATGGGATAACATGCAAAGTCCCAATTTTACAAAAGTTTACCGCAGATTATTCCACACTTACCACAGAGAGTTCTGCTTTTGAGGTAAGTTCATCTTAGCTGTAAAAAACTTATTGTATAGGAATTTTTAAAAGAATGGGACTTAAAGAATCTTTAATTTTACCAGAGTCATTCCATGTCTGAATAAAGAATGTATCAATCCAACTATGGTGCCATTTGTTTTACCAGTAATGCTGCAAGTTGCCGAATCTGCTTCCAAAGAGGATTATATTCAGCACATTTTACCTCTTCTTAAACCCATAATGAAAATTATTGAACCAATGCAGGTATTCTGATCTTATAGTACTTTTTAATATATTTTCACACAGGTAAAAAACTTAACAACTTAGAATAGAATGCTTATTACTTTAAGGTATTTAAGCCAAGAGCGAATAACTGCTTTAGTTTACCACGGTCACATTAAGAATTTTAAAAAAAACATAACAGGGTGAACCTTAAACTATGAGATTTTAACTGAAAGGAACAGTACACTTTCCTGTTAAAGATATTGTTGCTTTTACTTACGAAACGAAGATTTTCACATGCCTCATTGTCATAAGTGTATTAAAAATAGCACTTTTTAAAAGCCAGTACCGCGAAGCTGTAGTTGGAGTCTGATCGTAAGCTCCCTGTGAGAAAGCAGTTGTATTTGGTCTCAAAACTTACAGGATGTAAATCTGAAATACGACTCATATGGGCAATATAATAAATGTAGTCATTTTAGTAAATATGAAAAATATTAAATATTAAACTATTAAAATGAATTTTAAAATAGGGAAAGTTGTGTTGGGGGGAGGGTAGAATATAATAATTAAGGTATCCTCCACTCTCTTCCATTCTCTACCATTCTAACACCTTCCCCTGCCACCCCACCTCTAATAATAATAATAATAATAATAATAATAATAATAATATAATAATAATAATAATAATAATAATAATAATAATAATAATAATAATAATAATAATAAATTTGCAGGTAATGTTGCTGCTTATGTTAAAAATGGAACTTTTGCTTTCTAAAACTCCTGCTCATGATATTCGAACAGATGCACTTCCTCTGCTGTACCGAGCCCTTGAGTGTAACACCCAGCAGATCCAAGAATTATGTTTGAATGTTTTACCAACATGTGCCCCCCTTGTAGACAATCCAACCATGAAGAATGCTCTTTTGCCCCGTATTAAAAAGCTCTGTCTATCAACTGGGTATCTTTCCGTCCGAGTGAGTTGCTTAGTTTGCATAGGGAAGGTGATTGAGTATCTAGACAAATGGTTAGTCATTGATGAAGGTATTTCCTTTTCTTGAAACTGGTTCCTTCGAAAGAAGCTCCAGTAATTATGGCCATGGTTGGTATATATAAAGTTGCCCTTTACCACAAAAAATTAGGGATCTCAAAGGAAATTCTGGCTACGAAGGTTCTACCATATCTTTTTCCCCTTAGTATAGAAAATTCGCTTTCTCCTGCTCAGCATGACACACTAATGACACTCGTTAAGGATATGATAGAAAGAGTAGAGACTGAGCATAAAACTAAGCTTGAGCACTTAAATTCAATTAGGAAAGAACAGAAATCCTTAGAATTAACAATGCCTTCGACTATATCTGGCTCGCAAACGAACACTAACAAAGATGACAAAGGATATATTAGTCCTGAAATGTCAAGCATTCTGGAATCAACTTCAACAAAAGAAATAAATAAATCTGTGTCAAACGGACTGTCAAAAGGTCTTTCCTTGGAAGAAAAGAAAAGGTTAGTTTACTTTTAAATCAGTTTATAAGATCCAAATTATGTTAATATATGAAAAATAGCATAATAATGCAATTCTTATATTACTTACGGTTTTTCTTACTCTTTTGGTAGGTTTAACATTTGAATTATGTAATTTTAATTCTTTCGAAATTTTATAGATCTTAAATATAAAAAATTAACTACCTTTTATTTAAATTACTTTTAATTTTTTTGCAGACTGGCTGATCAGCAAAATGTACAAAAGAACTTCTCAAAGCAAACACCTCTTTTACCTTCTCCACCACCACCTTCTCAACCTATGAAAAGTAGATCGGTAGATTCTGATAATTATTCGGCTCTTTTAGCATCAAATATAAGTAACTTAAATATATCTAACAAGACAGATACTAAAATTAATCCACAAACTTCCATGAATTTCAATGCTGTAGGAGGAAAACCAGCAAATGTAAATTGGGGAAGTCAGTCTTTCAGCACAGTTTCACCATCACCTTTTACTACTCAATCCCAGAATTCCTTTAATAACAACGTGACAATGGGTTTTCCGTCCCAACCACTTGCCATGGGAATGAGTCATTCTATGAGTTTACCTTACCAAATGTCAAATAACACGAATACATTTAATGCGCCAGTACGGTATGGCAATATGCCACTCTTACAACCCTCAATGCCCTCTGCTAATTTAAATAGTGCAAATCAAAATAAAGATTTCAAACCATTGAGTTCAGCTGATATAAATGATTTGTTAAGCTAGTCTAGGTTGCTTAATATAATAAGGTAAGTAATATAGTCATTTACAATGGGAGCGCGAGTTGTTGTTGTTGGTGTTGGTGTTGAAAATTTATTTCCTTTAGGAGAGCCAAACATATTTTTGTATTTTAATTTGATTTTACCAGTCGCTTTTTATCTTTATTTTTAAAATATGAAAGACTTATAATTTTTAAATTGATTTAAAACTTTTAAATTTTATTAAAGAATTTCTTTAATATTGTAGCATGAATTATTATTATTATTATTATTATTATTATTATTATTATTATTATTATTATTATTATTATTATTATTATTATTATTATTATTATTATCCCCCCGTTAACATAAACACCTTCATATTGGGGGGGGGGGGGGCTCAGATACCTTTTTCGAATTGTATCTGCGTAGGCTAACGTTAATGTTTTCGTTCGAGATTTCCCATCTCCTTTTGTTTAGTTGTTCTACTACATCCCTTTATATTATTATTATTATTATTATTATTATTATTATTATTATTATTATTATTATTATTATTATTATTATTATTATTATTATTATTATTATTATTATTATTATTATTATTATTATTATTATTATTATTATTATTATTATTATTATCTCCCGTCTTGTTTCCACGCTCGAGCGGCTCCATGCGTTTTCTGACTATTAGTTTGGTTTTCGTTTTCATCGCTCGACTCAAAATCCTCTCCCCCGTTTGCATCACGACATACGTGCAGCGTTTGCTTCCAATTAAATGACTGACCGTTTTCTTTGATCTTGAAAAGGCATATGATAGCACATGGAGGATGGGGGTATTGCAAAACCTTCACTCGTTGGGTCTCAGGGGGCAACTCCCCCTTTTCCTTCAGGCACTGATGTTGGATCGGTCGTTTCGGGTTCGTTGCGGCCCCACACTATCGCGGCGTTTTATCATGGATGAGAAAGTGCCTCAGGGGCAGTGTGTTAAGTGTGTTGCATTTTTTGCAATAGGGTTCAATGGAGTAGTGGATACCATTCCACCATTGGTCCGCTGCTCCGTCTATGTCGACGATCTTGCACTTTATGTTACTGGGCCTAGGCTTCCTTGTATGGAGTGTCAGCTTCAGCTGGTCATTGACAGGGTTTCCGCATGGTGTAGTAAGCGTTGTTTCACTTTCTCTACATCGAAAACAAAGGCCATGCTGTTCAGGAAAAATCCACGACGTAGTGGTTGGGTGCGTTCGCTTCCTTCTTTGACCCTCTATTGTTCTCCCATCTGCTTGGTGTCTACGGTGAGATTCTTGGGTCGGCTGCTCGATGAGCGCCTTACGTTCCTCCCTCATATTACTCATCTCCGAACTAGCTGCCGTCGTTCGTTAGATCTTTTGCGGCACCTCACCTCTAAGACTTGGGGTGCGGACAGAAAGAGCATGCTCTATCTTTACATCGTGCTGGTACGGGCCAAACTGGACTATGGTTGTGCCAATTATGGGCAAACTTTCCAGTCGTACCTCCGTCTTCTTGACCCAATTCAGAACGAGGGCCTACGGATAGCGACTGGAGCTTTTAGATCTTCACCGAAGGTGAGCCTGGAGGTGGAGGCGGGGGTGATTCCCTTGTCTCTGCGGAGAGAACAGCTCATGTGCTCATTGTTCCTCCGCATTCAGGTTCCTTTATCCTCTGGCTTTTCCTGTGTCATTGAACGCGTCCCCCACAATCCTTCTTACTGGCCGTTTGCTGGGATTGTAAATCCCATCTTCCGTTTCCTCGACCTACCCCTCCGAGGTTTCATGTAGTATTCTTTCAATACTTCCTCTGGAACATGGGTCTCTCCACCCCCACCCCCCCGTTGTCTTATTTGGGATACATTCATTAATAAAAGCTGATGCACACCCGTCGACGTTGAGTGATTCTTTTCTGTCTCATGCGGAAGTTCACTCGAACTCGGTAGCTGTCTACACTGACGGCTCCAGGACGGATGTGGGAGTGGGAGCTTTGGCTGTTTTTCCCGACTTAACCGTCTCTCACACTCTGCCATCTTTCTCGTCGGTATTTTCTTTCGAACTGATTGCGGTGGCTATGACAGTTCATAGGTTGTGCGGCTTCCCATCAGTGGGTAATTAATTACACACTGTTCTCCGATTCCAGAAGTGCCCTTCAAGCGTTGCTGACCGGTCTTCCAGAAACCCTTTAGTCTCTACCATCCAAAGACTCCTCTGCTCGTTGCGTGTGCAGGGGGACGACTGTTACATTCTGTTGGGTCCCTTCCCATGTGGGTGTTCCGTGGAAGACCATAGTCTCACTACTATACATTAACATAGGCAACAACATACCCTCATGTATTATTATATGACTTGCGACTGGGACGCCTTCCTGCTTCTGATTTTTATATCTCAATTCGTCGCGGTTTCCTTCCTTTCTGGCTGGCTTGTTGGTCGGAGGATAATCGTGGCGCCAAGCTACGTACAATCAAACCCCTCATTGGCCACTGGTCCTCTTCTTGCAGGAGAAGTTGCCTTTTGGAGGTTCTCCTGGCTCGATTGCGAATAGGACATACCAATTTAACCCATGGTTTTCTCATGTCGCAGGATGGTGAACCATCTTGCCCGTTTTGCTGCTCGAGTTGCCGCCTTTCAATTTTTCATGTGTTTGTGGGTTGCGATGCCCTTTCTGCCCTCCGACGCACGTTCTTACCTGGTTTGCATATTATTCCTGTCCAACATCGCCTTGCACGTATCCTCTCTGAATCCTCTCATTTCCGAAGTGACAGCGTTTTTGCCTTCCTGTGTGATTTAAACATCCTCTATAAGATTTAATTCTCTCAGCGCGATTTTTATGTCGTTTTGCTAGGGACTACCCCTGTTGGTGGTTTACCGACACGGTATAGCCGCATGACCTGTATCCTGTGGTGGTCCCTGTACATCAACTCAAAAAAAAAAATATATTATTTATGTTGTTATTTTGTCATTATTATTTTTTATTCTCATTGATTTTCTTATTGCTGTCATTGTTTTTGTATTTTGTTTCCTGTTCTTTTTTCCCATCCTCTCCCCAGTTTGTTTCCCTTCACCTCCATTTTCTGTAAGCATTGCCCTTCGTATTCCTGATATCTTTCATGGGAGTCTCCCCAGTTTCCTCCTGAATCTTCTGGGCTTTCGAGAGGTTGTTTCAAGTGCCATAAATTTGGTCACTCCCAGAAATATTGTCGATCTCTAAGACCAGATGTTCAACATGTGGAAGTTCTCCCCACCCCAGCTATGCAAAATACTGTCGTTGTCCTAAATGCAAGGGTCCTCATCCATCCTCCTCTGTCCGCTTCCCTTTCTTCACCTTGGAGAAGAAAATTCTAGAGCAGTGCGCACTTGCTATGCATGATTGTCGTGAAGCAACTCTTCGAGCAAAGGAGAAGTTGGACTCCTAGTCACATGGGGTGGGTGATTAATATTGCTCAGGACTATTACCTTCCCAACTATCCTACCATGATCCGAACGACCACTCCTTCCATCGCCAAAATTTACATCCCTCTCTCATGATATTCACATTGCAGAGGTTCATGCCGCACTCAAGGGGATATCTGTTGATTTTTCAACCTGTTCAGCCTCAGGTTGATGGCAAAAGTCCATGTGCAACTTCTGAACTCAATTATAATATCTCACGGAAACGACCTGCATCAGTTTCCCCGTGGAAACGACAATGTCCTCTGACTCGATCGCAGTTTACACTGATAGCTCCAAGACGAAAGGAGAGGTGAGGACATCGGCTGTGTTTCCGGACATCACATTATCACAAACCCTCCCACCTTATTCCTCTGTTTTCTCTGCTGAACTGATAGCGGTGTCTAGAGCGGTGAACAGAATCAGTACCATCACGCCAGTGGGTAGCTATACCATCTTTTTCGATTCTAGAGGAGCTCTCCAGGTGTTGCTTACCCGATCGACATGAAACCTTTTGGTCTCTGTCATTCAAAAGTCTATTTGCTCATTGCTTGTGAAGAAGCAAAGTATTGCGTTCTGTTGAGTCTCTTCCCTTTTGGGTGTTCCTGGAAGCATACAAGCTGATAGGGAGGCCAAACACTCGACAACTCACAGGGTGGTAAATACCTAGTACTTTCCTTCCTTGCCACAGATTTTCAATCTCTATATATACGGGGTTTCCTTTCTGGCAGGCAGGCATGTTGGACAGAGGATACTCGTGGCTCTAAACTACAGAGCGTCAAACTTATCATTGGATGGTGGTCATTTTGTTGAAAGAGTCTCCTCCTGGAGGTGGTCTTGGCTCGTTTGCGTCTGGGTCATACCAACCTCACCCATAGATTCCTTATGACGCTGGTGGATCTCCCGACCTGCCCATTTTGTCCTACAATTGCTCTCTTACAGTCGTTCATATCTTTGTGGGTTTCGAGGCCATTTCAGCCCAAGGACGCAAGTTCTTCCTAGATGTGCTCACAATACCTCCAGCATCGCCTTCCGCACATCCTATGCAAATCTCACTTCCTTAGTAACAGAGTTTTTGCCTTCCTGTTGGAACTGAGCATCTTATATAAGCTCTAACCCTTTCAGTACTGTTCATGTGCCGTTTTGTTTAGGGACTCCCCCTGCTGTTAGTATACTGACACAGTATAGCAGCATTACTGTGTGCTATGATGGTCCCTATACATCTACTCCAAAAAAAATTATTATTATTATTATTATTATTATTATTATTATTATTATTATTATTATTATTATTATTATTATTATTATTATTATTTGAATGTTACTTAACGAGTGTGATATACTAGTTACAAGTTAAAAGATTGAAAGAAGATAGCCTAATGATTGAAAGTTCTCTATGATTGTTCATTGAATAGTGTAAGGAAGGTATGAGAATGAAGATTTAGAGAAAAGGGAAGATCTCGTCTTACTCCTGCTAAATACTGAGATTATTAAATTGGAGTTGGAGTAAAAATGTCAAAAGTATTTGTCAGTTTAATTTTGGTTGCTTAAAAAAAAACTACAAAATTTGGATTATTTTTGCTTCTTAAAAAGTTGACCTAATCTTGAAGAAGAAGAAATAGGCCTAGTTGATATTATTTGAATTTTTTTCTCTCTTTAAAAAGTAGGTCTAGTCGTGTTTCTTGTAGAAGAAATAGTTAATATTTTTTTAGATGTTGTTCCTCTCTTTTAAAAAGTAATTCAGTCTTATTTAGTGTAGAAGAAATAGTTTATATTTCTTTTCTTATTTTTTGATGAAAATCTGATTCATGCCTTTAAAAATAGTCTGGAACGTACAAGTACATTAAGGAATTGTTCTTCCAATTTCATCAGTTAACTTGTTTTAATTTGCTTATATAGTTTGCTTTAAAAATGAGATTATAAAAAAAAATTAAATTCATTAAAAATTTCAGATTATTATTATTATTATTATTATTATTATTATTATTATTATTATTATTATTATTATTATTATTATTATTATTATTATTATTATTATTTGAAACTCTTAATTGAAAATCTCTGGAAAATATTTTTAAATCATATTATTCGAGGTTTGTTTGAAAAGTATCCGACTGTACGTCTGGAAATGAATGTTACTAATCTAGTGAGATTCGTTTCTTATTCCCCTTCAAAATAGAACCCTTGAACTTCAACAAACTTAATCTCTCCAGAATCTCTTTAGTTTGCTATTGATTGGAGCATCTCTGCTGGAATGGTTCTCAACTCTGCTTTCGCGTTGCTCATAACATTATCTCGGCTGTCGAAACGGGTGCCTTTCATTGGAGATTTCAGCTTCGTGAATAGCAAGTAGTCAAACGGCACGGAGCATTTCCGGAGAGTAAGGTGCCTGGGGAACAATTGAAATGTCTTTCTTTGCCATGAAATACTGAATCAGAAGCGATGATTGAGCCGGGGCGTTATCGTGATGCAGTTTCCAGTTTTGTGATGACCACAGATTCTGTCGTTTACGATGAACTGCATCGCAGAGACGACGAAGGACGTCAAGAATAGTACTCTTTAGATACTATTTGTCTTCGTGATGCACAATGTTACGGGAATCAAAGAAACAATTGGCATTACCTTGATTTTTTTTGCTCCTCACCTGTCGTATTTTCTTGGATCTCAGTGAAGTCAAATGCTTCCACTGTGGTAACTGGATTTTGGTTTTTGGGTCGTACCCGTACACCTAGGTTTCTTCTTCAGTTATCACGGTATTGAGGAACTCTGCATCCCTGTTGACTGTTTCCAGCATGTCTTGCGCGACGTCAAGTTTGACTTCCCTTTGCTCCTGCGAAAGCAGTTTTGCCACAAATTTAGCTACCACCCTGCGCTACCAAATTCATCCCGTAATATTACATGAACAGAATCTTTCCTGATACTGGTGACATCAGCAATTTCTCTCACTGTCAAACGATGATCTGACATTCTCAAGGACCTCTTTCTCAATAGTTTGCATTCCTGGTTGTTGATGGCCATCCTTAACGACGATCGATCACTCGGATAACGTGCGACCATTTTTAAACCGGTTGTACCAATATTTTATTTGGGTGACCCCCATAGCATCATCGCCAAAAGCCTGT
>JABUQX010040147.1:45000-55000 GCA_015478945.1 Trachelipus rathkii
CCAACTTTTTCTTCAAACAATAAAACCCGCTACTTCCTGCCCTCTTCAAATCTCGTTTACCCCTCTCCGTTCATACATCCCCCTAAATACCTCTCTCCTCCCCATCTTTTCTCTTCTCCTATATATTTCTCACTCAGGCTGCACGCTTTTGTGGAACTCCCCCCTTATGCCACTTCCCAAACACCTAAGGCCACCCCCCGCTTTTCACAAATACCAGCAATTACAATAACAAAAAGAAAAGGGTTAAAAAAAAAATATATAAAATATAAAAAGGTTAAAACTACACTCTATCAATTTTTTACCCGTAAAAACCCTATTATCTATAAAGATCTCTTTTATTTATTTAAAATTCCTTAAAAACTCCCACATATACCTACATATATTTGCCCATTTAAGTTCCCTTTATTTTATATCACAGTATATTAAAACAAAAACAAAATAATCAATGAAATAAAAAAAAAAAAAAAAATCTGTTTCAATAGAATGTGCGAGGCTAGTTAATAAGAAACAATCGCATAAAAATTTCTGACCAAATCTTAACAGAATTATTCTGCCCTTCGCACTAAGCTTTTAATGGATCCTTTGTCACGTTTGCAAAAACTTAAAATATTTCCTGTGTCTCGTTCGTTCAAATCTTCTTTAAAATAATTCTTAGACACGATCGTCAAATCTTCTTAAACTCGTCCCTATATATATATATATATATATATATATATATATATATATATATAATATATATATATATATAATATATATATATATAATTATTATATATATATATATATATATTATATATCATATATAATATATACTATATATTATATATATATATTATTTATATATATATATATATATATATATATATATATATATATATATATATATATATATATATATATATATATATATATATATATATATTATAATATAATATATAATATATATATATATATTTTTATCTAAAACTAAATGAACAAATCTAATGAATTATGTAAATGAAACTATAAATAGCATTTACTGTAATAGTAATTCTTGCTGTTTGTTTCTAAACTCGTATTTCGTAGGTTGCCTTCACTTATGAGATATATGTATTCCCATGCTGAAACCATATGGGGTTGGTCTTATTACTAATCCTGTATATTTAGTTAAAATTTAAGAAAACCTTGATACTTTAAACAGGAGTGAAATAAAACGGGTGTGGTGATTAATTTTTTTACTGATGTCTTAAGTAATTGATGGTTTATTTATAATAGAAACAATTTTAGTTGGTAATTTATTCTGTAACAAATATCGACATATCTTGTAGCACGACAATTATTAGACTTTACATTATACAAACTACTTTCATATGAATATAACTCAACGGGAAGGGCTAAATTAGACCAGCTTTTTTTTATAATGAATTTAAATAGGGACTTGTTAGGAACAACTTGTAATTAAAATATCGAACATGAACAAAATATTAATCTCTATATGTATATAATAATATAAATAATTTGATAATCTAAATTAATTAAACTTGGTACGTTGTCTTTTGATTTAGATAAAACTGCCAGACTGATATTCCTAAAGTGATGATAAATAGACAGGCAGCAATTAAACAGTTAAAAGCATTAGTTTTAAAGCCTCTGTGAACATCAGCCATGTACTGACCATTGTTTTCGTAAGGTCCTTCCATTGGGAGGTCTTCCAGAAATGCTGGTGATTCTGCGTAGAATAGAACTCCCATTATTAATAACTGAATAAGACCCCATAAGCTCACGACTGATCCAAAAAGGGAGATTTTGTACCCACAGAGAGCCATAATTAGGTTGAATTGATTTTATTAAAAAAATATTTCTGAAAGTGTTTATATATATATATATATATATATTATATAATATATGTAGATAAAATAGATACAATAAACATATTTATAATATATATATATATATATATATATATATATTATATATATATATTATATTATATATATATATATTATATATATAATTTATAAAAAAAATATATATAAATATATATATATATATATAATATATATATACTATATATATATATATAATATATATATAATAATATGTATATATATTATATATATATATATATATATATATATATATATATATATATAATATATTAAAATTTATATATAATATATATATATATATATATATATATATATATATATATATATATATATATATATGGCGATAAAAGACTAGAGACCTACACATTTTCCACTAGGATTGGGGGAAAATTAGTTCCTTATTCAGTTTAATACACGACATGCACCGGTACACGGAGTTTGAAAGTGTACAAGTCGAAAGAAGTTTGTTCCAGACTTTAGCACAGGAATACATGAAAGAATGATTATAGCGGTTAAGTCTGAGGTCAAAGCTGAACAGAGGACGGATAAGACTATGAAAAGAAGAGTCACTAGTTCTCTTCAAAAGGAAGAGGTATACGACTGAAGAATTCAGAAAAACATTGTCCATTATAATGGCGCAAGTATTAAGAAAGTGATGCAACAATTTGCTAGCAAGAAATAGATTGGAGAGAGAGTGAGTGAGAGATGGAGAGTTGATATGTTGAAATACCATAACTTTCATCAATCATTTCAGAGAACAACAGTAAGTGTGGAACTGAAACTATCCCAGATATGTGATGCATACTCCTTACAAGAGCGAACAACACTTCTATACAGAGGGAGCACTCAGGTGCTGATAAGAAGTTCTGCATGTGCCTCAGAACTCCCAACCTCCTATAAGCTTGTTTAGTAAATGATCCAATGTTATAGTTTCAAGAAAGATCAAGAGAACAAAATATACGTAGAATATTAAGATTCTACGAAGGTGTAAGTTATATTTTTGTTTTGTTTTGTTTTCGAAGGTGTTGGGATGTAGCTGTGATGAAGATTATGTAGAATAGATAGATAAAGGAACAGGTTTTCAGGCATTGAAAACAACTAAATTTTCATTGTCCCATTTCAAGATCAGAGGTCAGTTACTTCAATGAAGACCATTCTCCTAGCATTAACTATTTGTTTTTGAGCGGATCTTCTTTCATATTTAGATGAATGATAAAGGGTGGAATTGTCAGTTTAAGAGTTTATAAGAGACAAAGTTACGGATAGAAAGTTATTAATGAAAGTAAAAAGAGAGTTGGGGATAGATAAAAACCCTGAGGAGTATCTTCAGAAATAACATATTTTGAATAATTTACAATGTTAGGTATAGGTGAGGTGGAGTGGAAGGAATAGCTCCGAAATCATCTAGAGTAGAATTAGAAGCTAGAATGTGATGGGAGGAACCCAGAGGTGGAAAGCGTTTAACATTGTAAAGAGAAAGATTGTAAGTTGAGAAAAGATCTAGTATATATTTAGTCATCTAGAAGTCTATCAGAGATAGAGTTAGGGTTTGCACCATCTACTCAAGATTGTTCTGAATAAGAGAAATAACAGGCTGATTCACCACCTGTATCTTTAGAACCAGAGGAAAGCTATTGGTGGTGGTGGTAAACAGTGAAATTCTCTAAAATGCTGATTTCATAGAAAGCGAAAAGAGAATGGGTCCTCTTTTGAAATTTAGATACCGCCAGTCAAAGAATTTGAGATATTCAGTAATATTAGGTGATAAATAGAGAGAAGAGATTAATTTAGTTATAGATTGACAAGATCCTAAATCACAAAGCAGAAAATAGGTAGGCTTCAAACTGTAGACACGAGAACACGTATTTATGTACAACAACCGCCTTTGGTTGAAATTTTAGACTAGAGACATTAGGAGGGTGCAGAATGGGGTTTTCTATCGGAGAGTCCGATCACCTGAGTGAGTTTCTAAAGAACAAGATACGAGACTTAGAAGAAGAGAGGTAGTGTTGAACTGAGCGAAAATTATAATCGACCTTGATTTTTGAAGAAACTAATGAATAAATAGGATTTTGTAGCATGGTCAGGCGGAAGAGCCTTGGCGGAACCAACCCCATCGTCAAACTCCCAGTGATGATGGGAGGAGGGATGACTGAGATGGTATTTTTGGAAGCCACCTCTCTTTGCTTTTTCATGGATACTTTTGTATGTGCAATTTTTCAAACATTTTTAAAAGAGTGTAGTTATGTAATAGTGTTCGTGATGTGCGAAAAGTGGAGTGCCTACTGAACGTGCCTGAAAGCACTCCTATGCGATAGTGCGAACAAGGATCGAAAGGGACAAATCATTGGGGACTGGAGTGCAACTGTCTGTTTCAGCAGACCAAATGCTAGTGGGGAATGATTTAACGTTTCGGTCCTTGTTACGTTACATATATCAAAAAATGTTTATAATTAAAGTGTATGTTTTATTTAAATTACAAGGTAACCAACAGAATGTTTGTCATTGATAATGAAACCTCATAAAGGAATGCCAAAAAGGAATATACAAACAAATATTATGCGTGTTTTTAATTTATGTATAATTGTTAATTTTTGATGTAATGATTATAAATAATTTTTTGTAAATTTTTTTTTAATAATAATGATAATGTTGAAAATTTATTATACACAAACCTATAAATTACCTAAGATACATCTTATAAGAGACAAAGAGAGGAGATACAGAGGAGAGAGCTGATGGATGTATTTAGAAACCTTGGGCAAATTTGATTTGCTCGCTGATGACTGAAACAAATATGAAAGGAAACGGTGAAATTGAGTGTGTGCTGGTGTGTGATGAGTAGGGACCGACCGGGGCGGGAATTTTGCCGGGGCCGGGGCCGGGGCCGGGGTTAGCTAAATTAGAAATGTAAGTCAAAAACACTGAAAGTCTTAAAACTTAGGTGAAAATTAAATATAATTTCAATTAATTAATAATTTTAATTATAAAAAAGGAATACATTTAATTAATTCAATTAAATAAATATTTTCGAAAGAAATTTTTAGAAAATAATTGATTTTCTAGAAGAATAAGTTGTATTAAATATATTATATATATATATATATATTATATATATATATATTATATACTTATATATATATATATATATATATATTATATATATATATATATACTATATATATATATATATTATATATAGATATATATTACTAATATATATATATATATATATATATTATATTCTATATATTATATATATATATATCATCGATATAAGATCAATCAAATAAGTAGTTTTTGAAAGAGATTTCGAAAAATTTGATTTTCTTGAAGTATACTTTACTTTAAATAAAGAACTAGACATTAATAGTTTAACAATTATGTTTAATTTCCTTTCCCGAAAATCGTTTGATATATCAAATTTCGAAAATTTTTATTTTGATAGCTTAGAAAAATTATTTTAACCTCATTTTAATTTGAAATCATTAGTAAATACCAAAAAAAAATTGATTATATTTTGGTATGTTTATATATTTTGCATCAATTTATAACAAGGGAAAAGAGTTTTAAAAAATTGGAAATTAAAAAAAAATAATTTTTTTTAAATTTTTTATCTATTTTAATTAACCCTCTAGTTATTAGTGTAAATTTACAGTTAACCCGGTTTGCGCCTGATTTTGCCGGGGCCGGGGTTCGCCTAAAAATGGCCGGGTTGGCGGGGCCCCGGGTCGTGTTCCTGTGATGAGTGACTTTGTAAGAGCTATGGTACGACTTTGGTGTGTGAAGTACTAAATTCTAATGATTAAATTTAAGTTTGAAACGGTCAAGGTATGTGTGGTTGTGACATACGGTCGTCCATCTGAGGGTAAATGTTGAAAGCAGAGCTACGATTTCTAGATAATCTGAGTGATCGTTTTGGCATGGGTGAGTAGGAGCTTCAGATTGATTGTGTTGGGTGACCTAAATGGTTTGATAGGTGATCAAAAAAAGGGATGGTATACAGGTGGTTTGGGTTGTCGGAAGAAAATTGAGAATGGCAGAACGGGGATTGACGTTCTGCGAGGAGAGAGGTATGGCGTAAGTAATTTTTCTTTAACACAGACGTATTCATAAGGTATACTAGAGTTGGTTGTGGTTAGAGAATTATAGATGAATTAGTTGTATTGAGTGTTGTTAGAAGATATATGGTGGTATTTTTGGTGGAAAGAGGGCGTCGAGTGACTGAAGGACTGATTGGTGAAGAACAAGGTGCGTTAAGGAGTGGTAGAGGCATATGTGGATCAAATCTTTAAATTAAAACAAATGATCGGAAATGAGGCGGAGAAGAAGAATAATTTGTATTTAGGTTTAATGGATTTGCAACAGGGATATGATAGGATTAATAGGGAGCTCTATGACAGGCTGGTGTGACAATATGGTGTTGGTGGTTGGCTTTTGAATGGAATCAAAAAGTATGTATGACGAAAGTGAGGCGTGTAAGAATAAACGGTGTCAAAAGTGATTGGTTTGGTATTAATAGCGGAGTGAGGCAGGGATGTGTTATGTCTCTTGGTTATTCAATTTGTATAATGGATGGGTTATGAAAGAATTAGGGGTGGCTTGGCAAGCATGTGTTTTAGACTGATGGAGATGGAGAGAGTGGAGGGTATCCTACCTATTATATGCGGATGATTGGTTTGGTGTGGTGAATCTGAAGAGAGTTTGAGAGGATTGTAGAGAGATTTGGTAGGTGTGTTAAAGGAGGTTGGAAGCTGAACGTAAGATAGAGTAAGGTTATGTTCGTGCAGTGAGGACAGTCCTCAGTGTGAAGTTATGCTTAGATGTAGTGAGCAGCTGGAACACAGTGGGAGTTTAAATATTTTGATATATGTTGGTTGATAGGGAACGGATGATGCAGAGGTAATGGAAGTTCGTGAATGGCAGGAAGCGTGCTTGCTGCAACTTAATCGTTGCGTGGATGTAAAGGGACTAGTCCTTGAGTGCGCTAGGGTCTTACATGAGGGTATGTTTTTACCAGTGTTGATGTATAGTAGTGAGACTATGGTCTGGAATAAGAGGTATAGATCTAAAGTACAATGTGTTCAGATGGACAATCTTAAGGGCGATTTAGGTGTGAGAAGAATTGATAAATGAGGAATGAACCGAATTTAAGAGTTGTGCTTGCTGTGAAGAAGGATAAATGAACGAGAATAATGAAATACGTCGAGATGGTTTTGTCATGTGGAAAGAACGGATGATAGTCGGTTGGTTAAGCTGATGTATAGTGGTGTGTGTGTTGGGAATCGACCGGCTGGAAGACCGAAGAAAATGTGGATTGAGTTGCTAAAGGAATGCCTGGAGGAGAGAAATGAGAGTTTGGCGAGAGGAAAGGTGCATAATAGGAGTGAATAGCGGGGTTTTGTAGGGGGTATGGTTGGGCCACTTGGGCAAGGGATGAACCCCACACTGACCAGATGCCATAGTGAGGGTCCGTTGCTGTCCCGTGAAGCTCTAGGGTGGATTTTCTGACAGCGACGAGTTCTCACTAATGGGTATAAAGGGGGCGTAAGGCTGGGCTTCCCCTCCAATGGCGGTGCGCCTTGCTGTGGCGGAGGGGCTTACTTCCGCCCAGAGACATTCTGCTGCCTTCGTAGCGGAGGCCGCTGGGGGGAAAACTAAGTCACCGCCCCCAATCCACGGTGGAACAGCATACCCCAAGGGATGCATGGCCGGAGGAAAGTTCGGTCTCAAGTATGCGAACTCAGGATACCAGGCGACCTCCTGTTTCAATTTAGCCTTCCCGCAGTATGAGGCTCTGCTGCGGGGTACCGTATAATTCCTCAGTTTAACTTATTCTTTTATGGATACGAAAAAACTTTTACAGGGGGGCACCCCCTTAAGTGCGCCACTCCCAAAGGCCTCAAGGCCTTCTTTGGATTCCCCCGAAACCTCAACTGAAAAGGGGCTTACAGTCCCTGTCAGGGAGGTGGAAGAGGAATCCAACTTGGCTGCTGCAACCCCATCAGGGGATACAGCATCTAATATCGAGGAGGCTATTCAAAAGCTCCAACTAACATTGCCTCGCCTTTCAGGCGCGGCCAGAAGAAGATATAGGTGGCTGGTGAAGAACGGGCACGATCCTTCAGAGGCCCGCAAACTGGCTCTCGTGCCTATTGGCCCCCCGCCTGCGGAAAAACGAGCGCGCCTTAGTGACTCTACGCCAGGGGGGGTGCCAAAGAAACCTAGGACTGGAGGCAGTGATGGGAGCGCAAGCGCCCACGCTTCCTCAAGTCCTACCTTAAATACAATCAGAATAGGAATAGTCTCTAAAGACTATCCACAAGAAATCTTGACAATGGAACAACTTAAGGCCATACAAGAAGGAATCCTGGGCAGGATCGTGGAACTAGTTGGCGGCACCACACAGCCAAAGTTTCACGGCTCTATCCTCAAACCAGGGTGGGTGCAGTTCAACTGCGACGACGAGGCCACAGCAGAGTGGCTGAAACTCGTTGTTGGACAGCTGAAACCTTGGGAGGGGGCAGATCTAAGGACAGTGGAGGGGGATGAAATCCCCCGACCCATAGTACTGACTGGTCTCTTCCAGAATAGTGCAAGGGATGGGAACGACAAGATCCTAACCTTTGTAAAGGCACAGAACCTTGGCCTTAACACTGACGAGTGGAGGGTCTTGAAAAGGGAAGAGAGGGGCGATTCTGTGCACCTCGTCCTTTCTCTGGACCAGCACTCTGAAACCAAGCTAAGAGCCCAAAACCATCTGCTCAGCTCTAAATTTAGTACTGTTGGACTCAGGAAGAGGCTCCCCACCTCTGGCGAAACGGCCTCACCTGAGAACTACACTCCGAAGGAAAAGGGGAAAACCTTGGCTCTTAAAGGAAAGGTAACACCCTCTGGTTCACAGCCAAAGAAGAAAAATCAAACTGCAGAGAGTGGGAAAGAAGGCCAAACAAAATCGGCCTTGGCAAGGGGTTCAAGTCAGAACCCCAAATCCAAATCTGCATAATGGATAACAAAAACAACTTGAGCTGCCTTCAAATTAACTTGCACCACGCAAAGGCAGCAACTGATGCTCTCATCCGGACCTTTGTATGCGAGAGGCTGCAAATAGCCCTCATACAGGAGCCATGTGTGAGAGAAGGAACAATCAAAGGAATACCAAGTGGAATGGGTAAACTGCTCTACTGTCGGGACCATGGCGCGCCTCGTGCGGCGGTGGTCATCGGTGGTGGGGTCAATGCCCTGTCCATTCCAGAGTTCACCACAAGGGATCTAATAGCAGCCCTAGTAGAGGTGCCAACCGCGCTGGGTGTGCAAGAGGTAGTAATTGCCTCGGCATACTTTTGCGGGGACTCGAATGAAGCACCTCCGGAAGAAATTCACAGGCTTGTGCAATACTGTCAGCGGACCCGCAGGGGACTGATCTTGGGATGCGATGCAAATGCCCATCACACCCTGTGGGGCAGCAAGGACATCAACAACAGAGGTGAGTGTATTTTAGAATTCTTAACTCAATATGGTATTGATGTGGTGAATGAGGGCAGTAAGCCCACATTCATCACATCGAACAGACAAGAGGTCTTAGACCTAACCTTAATAAATGCCACTTATGGTATACAGATCTCGAACTGGTATGTGTCTGATGAAGTATCTCATTCGGACCATAGACACATCAGGTTCGAAATCATAGCTTTAGAGAAAGTAGAGGAGGAGCGGAGAATACCTAAGCTAACAAACTGGAACTTGTATAAAGAGCTCCTTAAACAGCGCGTGGAGGATATGGGGGAACTGTTTGATGTGCAGGACCTAGATGTATCCACTACCCAACTGCAATCAATTATACAAGATTCATATGAAAATAGTTGTCCTCTGAAAAAAAGAGGGATAACTAGAAGCGTCCCCTGGTGGAATCAAGAGCTAACCACTCTAAGATCTAAAACCAGGAAACTCTTCAATAAAGCTAAGCGGGATAAAAATTGGGAAGCATACAAAACTGCCCTAACCGCTTATAACAAGGAACTTAGGAAATCCAAAAGAAGATCATGGAAGACTCTATGTGAAAGCATTGAGAGCCAATCTGAAACTGCGCGTCTACATAAAGTGCTCTCAAAGGACCAATCTAATGGGCCGAGC
>JABUQX010040147.1:60000-65256 GCA_015478945.1 Trachelipus rathkii
TCTTAATCGTTAACAAAAATAATTAACGGCGTTAATCATTAAGGCGTTTATCAGAGTAAAGAATGTAGCAGGAGTTAACGTTAATCGTTAACTTTAACCGCTCGTCAATTTTTTTTTTTTTTTTTTTTGTTTTTACAGTTAATCACCACCACTACGGGCAGAGGCCCTATTTCAAGGAGGGGATGTTTGCACCGCCAAAAATTTCATCCTAGCGCAAATTACGCAGATGAACATAGACGCAGCTTTAAAGTGAGGGAGATTAAATTCAACAGGAAACAGAAGATGGAAGAGAGTTCCACAGAACAGTGGTGGAAGGAAAAAAAAGGAAACAGCCGCAGCAAACTATCCTGAGTTACCGCGATATCTACACAAGAACTCGTACGCAGATACGTACCCCTTGTGCTACTAGGGGTCGTAAAGATGGTGGTACGCGAGATTGGTAAGTTCCCTCGAACAACTGCCGCTACAGATACGCTATAGGGAAAAGAGATAAACAGCCACACACGCGCCGCAAAGATTTAGAGGTTCAAGTGAACTAGAAAGTACATAACAGTTTATCAGCTTTTGGCTTTTGACTCGACCCTGTCCAAAAGCCGGCTGTGAAACCAGAGCCCCAGATATGAGACAGTACTCTATACAGGCCGGATGAGACCCTTGTTTAGCTGGAGTAACTGAGAAGAGGAAAAAAGTCTCGCAGTCTAAACAGGAATTCCAGCTTCTTTGAGGCCGCCCAGCAGCCTGTAGTGTGTTGTGATGTATTTTATGAGGTTTCAAGGACATTTTTTTATGTTTAAGGCAAAGGATGTTAATAGTCAACAGGGAGAGACGGAAGGAACGTCAAAAGAGTATAGCAAGTTAGAAGGCATTGAGAGAGGAAGACTTCTTGTGAAGTTGGGTTTTTAAAGAAAAATTTCACAACGGTTGGACACCCCACCAGCAACATTATATCTAGGCCAGCGACGATTACGAATCGGAAAGATTAAGACGGAGGCAATTCATAGAAGTAAAAGAGGGAGAGGAATTGAAATGAGTTGAAGAAGGAAGAAGGTCGATGTCATCTGCATGTGAGTGGATAGAGTTAGGATGTACAGGTAGAGATTCATTAATGAAAGTAGGAATAAAGTAGAAGATGAGACGAAACCCTGAGAAACTCCACTATTGAAGCAAACAGAAGAAGCGTCCATCAACCATAGCCGATGTTTAGCGACTTGAAAGAAAGCTAGCATAAGTAAGCAAAGAGAAGGAGGAAAGGAGGGCAAGCTGTAGAGCAATGATAGCGTGCCATACCCCGGTCACATGCTTTGATATGTCAAGCGCACTACGCAAGTCGGCCAGTAGTTCCTACGGCGGGAAAACATAAATCGGTTAATAGGCAAAGCTTATATCGCAGTAGACGTTTGAACACCAAAGCCGTACTAGCGATCGGAAAGAAGAGAATGAGATTCCAGATGGTCTAAGAAGTGAGGGTTGAGAAGGGTTTCAAAGATCTTAGATAGAATAAAGTGAGAGCGATATAGGGCGATAGTTTAAAAGGATCAGGCGGCTTCCTTTTTCGAATAGGGTTGGACATGTGCGTGTTCAACACTTGGAGGGAACATGCTAGTATTAAAGACATAGAGATATAGTTGACGAGGGTCGGTGTCAGCACGTAAGACATTCCTCCAAACGTACGTTTTTTTCCAACCGCTGTTTAACATTACTAAACTGGGATAAGTAACTGATGTAATATTAAACAATTTTGAGCCATGAGAGGAGCGTTTAGGAAATTTTGAAAAAAAAAGTTTATCTCTTATCGAAATCAAATCTAAAATAAAATTTAAAATCTGATAAGAAAGTATTTATGAACTCGTAAATTAAGTTAACGGATGTAGGGGAAATTTTTAACTCGTTAATAGTTCGCTTTACTTCTTTTCGAAATTAACGAAAGGGCGTTAAAAGTTAACGAAAATTTAACGAGTTAATTAACGGAACCTTTTTGAGTAACGATGCCCACCTTTGTATATATATATATATATATATATATTATATTATATATATATATATATATTATATTATATATATATATTATATAGTAGTTATTATAGATAGATTATATATATATATATATATATATATATATATATATTATATATATAAGTATATATAGGGGTAAACTACCGCTAAAAATGTTGCAAGCAATGTTGCATGCAATGTTGCAAGCAAGCATTTTGAACATGGTGTTTCAAGCTTGGACGTGTCAAGTTAGGTTATAAGGTCGGTAGACCGATTTAGGTCTGGAAGACCGACATCCGAGGTTCTGAGCCTGAACTCAAGGATTTAGCCCAGAGTGGGGGGAGCCCCCAAGGGGCTTTTGGTTTCCTAGAAGGTTTTAAATGATCGGTAGACATTTTTTGTGATTCCAATCAATTTATCACGTTGATCGAATTACCCTATAGTTGATGTTTAAAATCGTCTTGTCTATGCTGCCTTCTTGGTTGGCATTTAAACAATTGAAAAATATATTCGAAAGAAAAATAATTACAATAGTTAACATTTCGATTAATCGTGTCTGGTATTATGTGCCATTCCCGAGACACTTTTTCTATATAAATGAATAGAGATATATTAGGCTTAGGGGGGAGAATTGAAGGGCTGTCAATCCGACAAACAGACAAACCGTAGTTTGTCTGTCATTGATTATTATTTTTTATTACGCGCGCGTGCGCATACACACACACATACACACTGCCACCCTTTTCGCTAGGAATGAATAGAGATATTTGCTTCAAACTTGGTATATGGTCATTGTGTGTGATAAACTGATCACAGACGAGTTTTTGGTTGACCGTACGGCACCCTAATGGGGTGCCTGCCCCTTAGCGCCAGGTCAAATCGTCCTGAAACCATGTTAGGCTGTAAACGTATCGTGAGTGAAAATTTGGATGTGAGCTATATGATGACGTAATCTCGTCGGAGACGAGATTACGTTCCTCTGCGTCCCCCCTGTAAGGGGGGCGCTGCCCCACAAAAAAATTAAAAATGATCGTAGAAGATTGAAATTTGGAGAAAGGTTGAAGGAGACGGAGTCGGAGACGGAGTCGGAGTTGGATTCGGATTCGGAGTCCATGGACCTCCCTGGAGGGGGGTCCCCAGTTGAAAAGAAAGAAGAAGAAATGCATGGAATGCAAACAGAGGAAAGAAGAAAAGAAGGAAGAAGAAAAGGAAGAAGAAGAAAGGAGAAAGGAGGAAGGAAGCAAGAATGATGAAGCCGAGGAGGAGTCTGAGAAGGATTCAGAGTTGGTTAGTGGGCACTCGTGTGGTGGAGCCGGTGTACGGGCTCCGAGTTATTAATTTTTGCTTCTTCTCAGTGAGACTACATGTTGTGTCTTCTATATAGGTTATCGAGTCTGTAGATTTAGAAATAATGTTCTCGAACCTCTCAACGAAAAATAATCCATACAATAATAAATCAAATAAATTAAATTTCTTACACTTTTTATATGTTTATAACTTACAAAATTTACGTTTTTACATACCCTAAAGACAGTAAATCACTAAGATCAAGCCACCCAACCTAGCCTCCTGACCATCTGTGATCTATTGATCTGTCATTGATTAAGGTCAATTTTTACTCTAAAATTGTCATTTTTACATACCTAAAGCGTAAATCACTAATCAAACCACTATCCCACCTCCCTCCTGACCATCTGTGATCTATTGATCTATTGATTAAGTTCAAATTTTATACTAAAATTTCATGTTTACATACCCTAAAGGCAGTAATCACTAAATCAAACCACTATCCACCCCATCCTCCTGACCAGTTGTGATCTATTGATCGAATTGATCTATTGATCTATTGATCTATTGATTAAGGTCAAATTTTTACTAAAAATATTGTCATGTTTACATTACCTAAGATCAGTAAATCACTAATCAAACCGCACTATCCACCACCCTCCTGAACCAGTGTGATCTATTGATCTATTTGAATCTATTGATTATTGATCTATTGCATGAAGGTCAATTTTTACTAAATGTTCCATTTTTTAGCATTACCCTAAATCAGTAAATCACTAAATCAACCCACCATCCACCCACCCGTCCTGTCCATTCGTGAATCTATTGAATCTATTGATCTATTGATCTATTGATCTATTGATTAGCAGGTCAAATTTTTACTAAAATTGCTTGCATTTTTTACATTACCCTAAATCAGTTAAATGCACTAAGATCAACCACCATCCATCGACCTCCTGTCCATTCGTGATCTATTGATCTATTGATCTATTGATCTATTCGATCTATTATCTAGTGATTACAGGTTAAATTTTTATAAAATGTCATAGTTTTTACATACCTAACAGTTAAATAACTAAATTCAAACCACCAACCTACCCTCCTGCACCAAGTATCGATCTATTGATCTATTGCATCTATGATTCAAGTCACATTTCGAGATATCAATTTGAATAACAAATAACATAAAAATCAAGCTTCTTATATTACACTGACAACGAGTATATGCAACGTAACAAAGTTTCACACTAATAAACGTCTGAACCATAGTATTAAACCTAACTAAAAATAATAATGTACAACGACAACCTAACATACCTTAAGCGACGATAAACTGCTACATATCAAACAAGTTCCACACTTAGCAACAGTAAAGTATCTAACATAGCATTACAAACACGTAAACCTACTCACACTTTTTCAATGCATATCTTTAAATATCAATTGTTAATTTTAATCAAAATTTATTTAATTAATATACTAGAAGTACTAGAGATATATACTTATTATATAATATATATATATATATATAAATATATATATATATATTATTATTTATATTATATATATATATATATATTATATAAGTAATAACTATCTATTATTTACATATAATAATAGATATATACTTATTTTCATATATATACTTATCTATAATATATTTTATTATAATTTTAATAACAACCTATCCTTCTAAGAAAAATCAAATGTATTTTCTCAAAATTTCATATTTTCGAACATATTTATTTAATTGACTTAATAATGTATCTTTCCTTTATAATTAAAATTATTACTTTAATTGAATAATTTTTATTGTTTAATCCTAAGTATTTAAGATCGTTTACAGGATCTTCTGTGACTATTAACTTGTGTAAATTTTAGCTAAACCACGGCCCGCCCCGGCCTCCGACAAAAATTTCCGCCGCCGACGTCAGGTCCCGACTCACTTCACCACACCGCAACCACATCAATATTCAC
>JABUQX010040148.1:0-31478 GCA_015478945.1 Trachelipus rathkii
ATACCGGTTACCTAATATATATATATATATAGTATATATAACTTGGATTTGTAGTAGCTAACACCGCACCACTCCAAATAAATGTAGATCGAGCAACCAAGACCGTACCTACACAGCACCGCTATACTCAGCATTCTGATGCTTTTAGGTCACAACTGCTAAAAGTTTATTAGACTAATATATGATACTATATTATCTATTGAATAGCATAATTAACTCTGTAAATATATCGTGTATCCACCAACTTACAAAGGAAAGTATATTACCCTTTTGCTAGAAGACATACTATTAAGCACTATATATAATAAACACCTACTATTAATACCTTTATCGGCACCTATAAGCACGGAGCAAGCTACCGTTAAGTATATATCCACCGTAGTACCTACTAGGTACTATATATATAAAACTCTATTACTTCATTTACTTATATTACCATCTATCCTTCTCATCTCTTTATCTATCTTCTCATTCCTTACTTTCTTCATCATTATATCCTTACTGTTACTCTCTTTTAAATAGGTCATTATATATACATCTCACGTGAGTGAGTGATGACCCTAATATTTCTTCTTCTTTCTTATCTTCAGTTCAGGAATCCACTCGGGGTCCCAAACACCACTACAATTCCTATCTATAATACATCTAACATTCACTTATATCTCTCATATACTATATTCTCTCCTCCATCCTTCACCTCTATGCACTCTCCAAATTATTCATACATCTCACACTCTTAACTACCATTACTCAACTATCTATAATCTTATTTAGCGCAGCTACTCCTCCTCAGGTGGTGCAACTGACTAACGCAACTCGTCTATCACGACTGATAGGCTTCAGTGTAAAAATCCATACAACATAGGGCTGCCTACTAGTTTCAGCCTTCCTACGATCATTCTACTCCAGTAGTATATTTTTCGGAGCTCAAGCTACACCAATTACACACGCTTATGGCCGTAAGTATTCAGGCGTCAGCAATATACTAGCGAGATTTCGAGCTAAAGGCGGTAACGCGTGAGTCGTGACCATACATATCGGCTAGCGTTTAGCATATATAATTATATACTATATCATATTCATTAACTATTAATTATATATTATATATATACTATAATATACTAACTACTACTTACTATTATACCTCATATTATAATCTTATAATATTTAACCTATTAATAATTATATATATATAATATATAATATATTATATAAAATATATATATTAATATATATATTAATATATATATATATATATATATTATATATATATCTATATATTAATATATATATACATATATATATATATAATACTACAATATGTTTATTTCGGCAGAAAGAATGCAATCAATCTTGTATTAAAAGAGTTCACTCTTTTAGCGCACCAGAGGTTCTGTGTGAGTGTCCAGTTTTCCAAGTGTGGGTCGTTCATACTGTTATCTTCCCCAGTTACCCAACTTTTCACACTAATCCGTAATCGTCCCTTTGATATATTATTTTTCAGCGGCATCCCAATCGTAATCTATATATACTGTTTAGTTGTATTGTATAAGTTGTATTATATATGTACGAAGTCTTGATGACCACTATACATTATCAATTAATTCAATATATATACACCTCACATATAGGCTTATGTCAATCTTTATATATAAATATATATTATTTATAATATATTTAATTAATATTATAGTATATAAATTAATAATATAATATATAATATATAATTATATATAATTTATAATATATATATTATATAGTATTAATATATAATATATAATATTACTATATATTAATATAATATATAATATATATATATATAATATATTATATATATATATACTATATATATATATATATATATATATATATATATATAAATATATCTATATATATATTAATATATATATATATAATATAATATATAATATATATAATCATGGTGAAAATAATATAACTGACAAATTTCGTTAAGTTGATTGCATCTCCCTATTTTCAACTATACACTATACCTCAATAACACTCATCATTTGGGTCTTAGTAAATCGACACCCTAAAAATCCAATTTTAACTAAAAAAACCCGAGTAAAGAAGATTATTCGTAAGATCTTTAGTCACTTTCATAACACTAATTTAACCACTCGACGTTGGCTTCACTCGTCTACGTCAAGAAAACACACTATAATATGAGAGCATGAGCTATATTATTGATGGCAGAACATTTGAAAACATATAGCGTCTAATCTCTTCTATAAACATTAAGAGAGTATATTATAGAAAATTAAAAAAATGAGCAACATGTGTGGGGTCTAAAAGACCGCATGACCGTGATCTAGGGTTAAAGATATTCTACATCATTTTAATGTGTAACTCCTGTTCAAGATAAAAGAAAGACATCTTAAGTTTACTATTTTATTATTATAATTATTATTAATTATTATTATTAGCTAGTCAGTAGTATAATAGCAATCTCAATGAATGGAATCTGGGTAGGTCATTCGCAGATAATTCATGTGTTCTGACCAATACTTTAATCAGCATTATGATATATATATATATAGTAAAATATAAATAAATATAATTTTTTTTTTTTTTTATATAATTCTATTAATTGCTTATAATTAAAATTTTAAAATTAATATACGAAATAAATTTATATTACCATACCCAGGGGTAATTTCCAATATATATGTATTATAATATAATAATATTATATATATATATTATAAGTATAATATAATATAATAATATATATATAATATAATCAATACTAATATATCATATATATATATATTATATAAAATAATATTGGTCTGTGTTGTTAGTTATCACAACTAATAAAATATTTGGTTTATATTTTTATATTTATTTTATATTATACCTAGTTTTTTTAACTCATCAATATATTATTATTACTATTCATTATCTTTCATTTTATCATACTTAAGATTATAGAATTAATTGAACCAGAAATCTATCTGTTTGAGTGAGTGGTGAGTAATTAATACTATTAGCCTTCATCAACCGAGTCACTCAGATAATATGAAACCACTTTTATGTAATATATAAAATTACCTTACAGATATTTTCGATTTTCTGGCTCTTCCGTGAATATAAACTTAAAAGAATGTCTGATATGCGAAGTACTGATTACATGGCAAATTATATTATTAAAAATCACATGACGTGAAGGTGCTAAATCCGAAAGATAGATTTTCCCCAATAATTGAAATTTTATATATTAAGATATATCGTGTCATATATAATAATTTGTCTGTGATATGTTGTGTATGGACGAACGAGGGATCTCAAAAGTCACACATAGTGGTAACCTGCATATCAATATGTTTGCCTTCCTCTACAAAAAAAAATATACGTGATATGCAGAGTTAATATATTATTACGTATTATAACTGAGGCATTACAAATTAGAAAATTACATAGCCAACACAACTAGTGAAAGAGAAAAAACAAGAGAAAACAAACTACGAGAAAATCAGAGACGATGCAATCACGTGTGGAATCATCGCAGTACTGAATTCTTAAAATTGCTTCGTTCTGTAACTGTCTACGCATTGGACTAATGCTCAAATCTCTCGTAAGCAGAGAAGAGCTAAGCCGACTCAGTTGCAAGGAAAGGGGAAATATGATATCATGCTGCTTTTACAGTGGAGTCCAACACCCATGAAAGGCAAAATGCCAGCACGCGAATGGTTCTGGAATACGCTACAAGGTCAGTGCTTTAATTACAAACCGAGATCGGCAATATCTCTCAATTAATCAGTCATCCGTAGGTAAACTTACTAGGACACACAACTACATTCAGTACTTACATCATCTCTGCTTAAACATACTCATCTCTTACGATTTACATCCTCTCTCTCTTCGGAGAAGCAACATTCGTCGACCTCTTAACGGTGTGGTCGATGTTCGTGTGTATCCAGTATATCTTATTCTCTGAAATCGATGGCACGAGTAAAACACTCTGTAAATGCACCAGAGTTGTTTTCTGCACGTCCTCTCTCTCTCTTCTCTCTCTTCATCTCCCTTTCTTCGTCTCTCTCCTCCCCTCTCCTATCCTCTCTCTCTCTCCTCCTCTTTTTTCTGTCACTTCAACAAAAGGCTTACCGAAACGATTCTTCTCAACAAAGCGCACGCTTACTTCGAATCGCTACTTGACACGTCGACTCTATGGCAGTAAATCGTATCTGTAGCTTTTTAAAATGCTCCCTTTCACAACTTTCTCAATAGGAATATGTCACTCGTCTCCGCTTTCGCGTACGGAAAAGAGAAGCGGCAACATTGAGCTGTTTAAGTAGGGGTAGGGTTCGACCAGCAGATCATGTTTGCTGTAAATCTTCCGTGGCTCTGTTTAAATCTCTTACGCAACTACTATCGTCACCTTTTCTCTCGTCTAACGCGATATGAATCGACATTCTATAAACCAGATCCGGTCTTTGTTACCATGGGAAACGTTGAGAGAGCATGTGCCTACTTGTTTTGCAGATGATATTGTGGTCGGCTTTGCTCGATCTCAACAAGCAAAACTGCCTTGATTTTTGTGTTCTGAGTTTTCTGGACACACGAACTGGACCAACCGGAAATATGAAATGAAAACTCCTAAATCCTAACCTAAGTTGAACGTGATGAAAATTAGTACAAAGCCCAAAAAAAAAATTCCTCCATATCCGTGGTTTGTGCACTGACTAATTCGGTCGAATGAGGCAACAGCCTAATCACACAATCACGGTCCTCGGTAGGTATTTTACGGGATGTTTATTGTGCCTCTCGCGAGCGGATGAAACGAACAGATTGACCATAAGGGTTGCGTTGGAGCAGCGAACAGCAACTATTCAAGTAATTCTCAGAGACAGTTATACCCGATGATTTACAGGATAATTTCATCTACGTAACGGTAAAATATCGAATTTATTCCGCATCTGTTATTCGGATAGACTGTTTGTATTGCTATGAACTTGGGCATTTAATTTCAAAGTTGAAAGGCTGTCACTAGTTCGTATTTTTACTATAAAGGCATCAAGAAATATTTCTGTTGGCGGTGAGAGAGGCCAATAGGATCAAGACCACGTAAGAATACTTGAAAACTAACTGTTCTAACCTAGGAAACAAACCTTGTCAGAACAGAGCGCAATAACACGGAATACTGAGCAAGCGTACTGGACCACCTCCTAAGAACTGAATGAAATGGCACGACTGGCTAAAAAGGATTTTATTGCACTAAGGTAACAGGGTAAAATGAAGAAAGGCACAAAACCCGAATTGAAGATGATTCCAGAGTAGGGGACGCTGTTCACTCAGTCAGCAAAGGACAATTAATCTTGGAACGAAGGAAATAGAATTGACAAAACATACGGGTCACTTATCATACTATACCTATATATCATATATATATTACTTATATATATATCTTTACTACTATATATATTAACATTGATTCAACCCAACCTCTATATATTATAATATATATATACTATATATATATATATATATACATCTTATATATAATATATATATATCATTAGAGAGTCCTCTTCTTAAAAACTCAGACTCTATAGATTAAATAAAAACAATTAATTAAAAACCACTTTAAAAAACTTTAATTGAAATGAAAATTACTAATAGTTGACGTTTCGGACAACAGCTCGGTCCCCTCCTCAGAACTAAAACTAATTTCTATAAAAGAATTAACATAATTAAAAATTACTAATAAAAACGTAATACTCTCTCCAAAAGTTACCACGAGAATAAATTTATAGGGTGGCGTCCTCGTCTCATTTTCTTTCTTATTCCTTTACTTATTCAATATTAACGATTCACTCCTAGCTTTTATGAATTTTTTGGTAATAGAATCAAAATTGAAAAAACCCTCGGACAAATTTAGCTTTTCGACCAGCACAAGGGAGGAGTAAGAAGAGGGAATCAAAGCAGCGCAGTTTTTGGACACATGACCCGTGAAGACCAGTATGAAATTTGGGAATGTCGAGCATTTTTTTTTCCGGTCTAAGGATCAAAACTTAAATCAGATCGCATAAGTCAATCATTTTTATATCAACAAGAAATAAATATAATATATCCGAATATTATATCAATCATCGTGAATATTTTTTCACCAAGTATCTGTTTATTTTTATAATTCATAAGCTATATTGATAAGTTGAATAAGAAGAAAGAGAACGAGACGCCACCCTATAATTTTCTCTGTAACTTTTTTATACTGTTTTTATAGTAATTTTAATATTGTTAAATTCTTTTTAGAAATTAGTTTTAGTTCTGAGGAGGGGACCCGCAGCTGTTTAGTCCCGAACGTCAGATATTGTAATTTTGATTTCAAATTAAAGTGGTTTTTAATTGAATTGTTTTATTTATAATATATCTATTATTACTAATACTCACGTTATATATATATAGTATATATATATTATATATATATATATATTACTCACTATATATCTAATATATTATATATAATATTATATATATATATCATATACTATACTATATATATATATGATGTATATATATATTATATAATATATTACGTAATATATTCATATACCTCATAATCATATATATACTATATATATCATATATATATATATATTTATATATATACTATATCATATATATATAAATACTATATATATACTCATATATATATAATATAATATAATATGTATCATATATCTATTATATTATTATACTTTATATACACCTATATATTATATACTTCAATATATTATATATCATATATTATATTATATATATATATATATATATATATTAAACTTTTCTAATTTTAATTTTCAAAAAAAAGTTTTTTGACTGAATAAATAATTTTATCATATCTTCATCTTTTTTTTTTAAAAATTTGTTTTTTTTCTCTCTCATCTCTTCATTATCTCCTTCTGAAGTGTTTCCCTTTATCTATCTAATCTATCTTATCTATCTATCTATCTATCTATCTATCTATCTATCTATCTATCTATATTATCTATTCTTATCTATCTTATCTATCTATCATCTATCTATCTATCTATATCTATTCTATCTATTCTCTCTCTCTTCTTATAATATCTATCTATTACTAATCTTATATATCATCTTATCATTTACTATTCTTATCTATATTATCATCTATTCTAATCTATCTTATCTATATCTATAATCTATCCTAATCTATCTAAACTATATCTATCTATCTAAATATATGTAAATCTATCTACTATCTATCTAATTGTCAATACTATCATATCTGATCTTTTTATTATATTCTGGTGATCGTTGATGCGTATATTCTCTTACTATATCTATCTATACTAATCTAACTAATCTAATCATATCATATCTATCTAAATATCTATCTATCCATTATAAATAATACTTTAAATCCTAAAATTACAAAATTTTGACGTTTGAAATTCTCTTTATAATGTAGAGATGTATGTTATTATGATGTATATGTATAGTATGAAAGAGTATGTAAGAAAAGTGGGTTGGAGTAGGACGCTGGAAGACCTGAACATTCATCAGGAGACGAAGGAGGAAGAGAGAGAGAGGAGACCGAGGAGAGAGACGAGCAGACGAATGAACCCGAGACGAAGAAGATTAGTTAAGTATTGAGAAGTCGATTAGTAACTCAGGTAAATGAAATATCTGTCTCACGAATATAGAGTAGTGTTTAATAAAATTATGTTGTTTTCAATAATTATTTCTTAGAAAATAGAGAGAAAACACTAACACATTTATGAATTGACATACTATCGTTACAATATAAAGTTAAGAACTCAGAAAAATAAAGAACAATGCATCCTATAGACAATATAATGTTAGTAATGTTTGCAAATTTTTAATTTTTTTAGATATTGTTTATATTTTAAAACGGGTGGCAGCAAGCGACCTCAATCAACACACACCCACACACAACAGATTGTCTAGTACGTACTGTACAGAAGCTATCTGTGGTAATGTAATTTGCAGAGGAGATTGTTTTGATAAATTTTGCCCTCCTAGCAACTCAATAAATAACTCAAATACTAAATAATGAATAATAATAATAATAATATATACACATACATAAATACACTAACACACTAACATTATATTATAATAATATATAAATAATAAAATATATATAATAGTAATAGTAATAAGTAATAGTAATAGTATTATAAGTAAATAATTAATTATAAATAAATAATAATAAATTAAATATATAATAATAAATATAATTAAATAATAATAATAATAATAATAATATTAATAATATAATAATAATTAAGAAAAAATAAGAAAAAATAAACTAAATAATAATAAATAATAATAAATTTAAGTGAATAATAAATTACGAAAAATATAATTAATAATAAAAAAAATTTAAATAATAAAAATCTTAAATAATACTTTAATATAATTATAATAATAATAATAATATATAAAATAATAATAATCATAATGTTCAATATAATAATTAAAGATAAGTTAAATAGTATTAGATGAAAATTGAGGGAATGAGTATTTAAATAGTATTCAAATTAATATTATCTTATTATTTTTTATTATTTGGTCACAAATTGTTTGCACTATACACGTGATAGAGAGCGAATTATGATGTTGCGAGTTTAGAACTGGATAGAAATAGAAAGAACTCGATTAAACAAGGAGAGATGGGAGAAGGTGATAACAAAGGTGTAATGTGTGGAAAATACGCACGACAATTTTGTGCTAATTATAAGACATTCTCAAATTTTTTCTCGCTTGAGTATAGTATTATCAAAAGTCGATTTAGTAACTTATTTTATTATTATCTGTTTTAAATTGAGATTTTTTAATTAAAACAGAATATTTTATATCAAATAATATTTTATTCTAATGTTATTAGTTTAAATATTATTTATATATTTATTCATTTAGTAATTATATTAGAAATATATTTCTGTTAGAGTATAATAGTTAGAATATAATAATACTTATATAACTTAAACAATTAAATCAATTAAAAGTGTAAATTATATGCATAGGGCAGGTTGCTCATATCACTTATAGTACTATTAGCTAGATTCACGAGAGTCCGCTGACAAGCGCTCTGTCATTTATATTCCATAAATTGAAAAGTACGCTTGAGAGTACTCATAGAAGTACTAGTGATGCCGTGTTAATAATTATTAACCTGCGCTGCGCGCGAGTAAGTTTTATATATATAATATCTTAATAATATATATATTAATATATTGATAATATATATATAAATATATATATATATATATATAATATTATTATATTATATATATATATATTATAATATATATATGATATTTTAAATATTATATAAGTTTTGTATGTATTGTACTCATTAACTATAATACTTAACTACTTCTATACTGTGAAGCAATAAACTCTACTGTATCACTTTGTTTTTACAACTAATATGATATTTAAACCTATATCACAGGCTTCAAACATAAAAGACATGTAGGAATAATATATTATTTTACTTCTAATTTATTTTAATGTGAAGAAAACCAATGTATATAGGAAATTCGTAAAAAGTCCCTCAAATCAAATATGAGGTGATTGAAAATCCCCTGGTTAATTACTATAATAATATTCCAACTAAAGTAATCATCTGATTGCATATAAGTGAATGAAATCTTTTTATAATAATAATAAGAATATTTATTTAGGGTATATCTCCATTAAGTATTAAACGTGAGAATAATTGGGAATAATTGATTATATAGTTATGTGGTTTTATTATGATAATACAAACTATGATTTACTATATGCAGAAAACTTTAAATAAGAGCTACTAGTATGAGAGATAATCGTGAGTGAGAGATATATGAGTATATGAGTACGTGAAATTAGTTTTCTTATCTTCTATCTTCCAAAATGACTCTTATATATATGTAAGTTGTATTAATTAGTTTGTGATATCACAATGATAATTTGCATGGATGAATTATTAGTGAGTAATAGGATAAATATATTATAGTTTATTTGTTGAGTAAGGACCTTAGAAATAATATCTCACTTGCTTATGCACACAATAATTTTAAGCTTCGTAAAGTTGGTAAAACATTTGATATATTGATCCCTCGGAGAAAACTTGCTCGCATATTATATTATAGAAATCTAGAATGCATTATATACGAAAAGCAAAAATAAAAAAGAGAACTTTTATTTGAGAATTTTTCAATTATTTAAAAAAACTTAATGTAATGATTTTAAACAACAATAGTTATTTAATAGGAAAGTGAGTTATTTAATGTTGTCACACACCTTGATTATGAGAGGTCACTTATGTGAGAATTACGCTCAACGTACTTAAAGCAATTATATATTTTTTTATATTTTATTAATTTGATTATGTTGGTAAAAGTATTCAGAAATTAGATGCACATAAAAGTTAAATAGGAGCAAGATATGGACGTCATGTATTATATTATATAAAATATGTTTGAGTATATAATGAACTACCAAAATAATTATTTGAGGTCGTTCCTTATATTTTTATATTATATAATATTTTATATATATATATATATATATATATATATATATATAATTAATATATATATATATATAATATATATATATAATCATAATAATATTAAATATATAATATATTATATATATTATATATATATAATAATATTAATAATATATATTATATATTATATTATTATATATAATATATATTATATTAATATATAATATATATATTATATAAATATATTTATATATTTTATATTAATATATCAATATATTATATTATTTATATATATATATAATTATATATATATATATATATATAGTAACTTATATATATAGTAAATATATTATAGTGATGGGCGAATTCCGGCAACTTTCCGAGGATATCGGAATCCGAATCACTAGATATTATTTATTTATGTAAATCGTACGAAAATCCTGAATCCGGATTTGGATTAATTCCCTCAATATGAATTTTTTAGAAAAAATTAAATAGTAACCTAAAAATTATGTACATAATAATTTCTTTTACCTCAATAATATTATATATATTTATATATATAAGGATTTATATTAATTACAAAATTAGCGTTTTCATTTTAAAAATTTATTGCTTGAATTTTTAGATTACTATGAGAAAATAATCAATCTCATTAATTAAATAATAATTTAACATAAGATGAGACGCGAATTGTTTAAGAGATATTTCCTCTTTAAAGGATGTGAGAGGTTTCTCTAATTGATTTTTTTCATGAGTATCATTTATTTTTTTTTTTTCTACTCTCTCACGTCGAATATGTCTTCACAATAAACACAAAATTTATCTGCATCCTTGACACAAACACATAGTTAGGTGGGCTCTTGAGTCGACAGGGGAAACTAGAATGGGTGATCGAGAGTCCACCCGATCAGTACAGCTTGATTAGAGGGAGTTCTCGATGAGAGCCAAATCTACATCCTGCAACATCTTTTGCGGATTATTAATGTTACTACTCTATTCTCACTAACAGCAGAGATTACAGTGAATTTCTTAAGACCGACTCTCTTAGTTAAACGATAATGAGGAGGGACTTAAAATTTAAGAGTTTCCTTTACAACACCTTTGACTCGCACATATAATATACACAACTTGTATAGCATTTATGCAACGTTATAACATAATAGAAAATATCTCATGAGGGAGGAATTACACGCGCTGCATATAGAGGAATGGGCCTTCACAGGTTAGCTCGCGAGACTACTGTGGAGCCGCTTCGGTAGGAAACGAGCCGAGGAAGAGAGGGATCCATCGATACCCACCCCCAACAATTCTTAGTACTTCACGTCGCACAATGAAACTCTCACTAACAAAGGAGGAGTTTAATGAAATAAAAATGTCTTTTAAAAATTGTTTTGTTGTACTTAGTATCAGTATGAACTAAAATTTTTTCGGACGAGATTCACACAACATCACCTAAATAAAAAAATAATAAAAAAAATAAATAAAAAGTTAAAACCTACACTATCTTTTATATAAAAAATATTTCCTCACGCCAATTATTATTATAATCCAATTATATATATTAATTAATATATAATTATATTATTTTTATAATAAGCTGTATAGTGAGCTGCGAGTTACCTATATATATATATTATACTAGTTTTTCGCTAACTTTTATTATTAAGAAAAATATATCTTGATCACTAACTTACATATATATATATATATATAATATATATAATATATTATTAATATATTATAATATATATAATAATATATATATAAATATATATATAATATAATAATATTAATTAATATATATATTATAATATATTAATATATTTATTTATAATATATTATATATATATTTATATATATATATTAATATATATATATAATATATATATTATATATATATATATATATATATATATATATAATATATATTAATATATTAATATATATAAATATATTATAATTATATATTATTATAATATATATTATTATAATATATATAATAATAATATAATATATATTAAATATAATTAATTAATATATATTAATACTATATTATATATATATATATTAATATAATAATATATATATATATATATATATTTATATATATATATAATATTAAATATATATAATATATATATATATATATATATAATATACCGTATATATATATATATATATGTGTACTATAAACATGTAAATACAGTGCATACACACAATCACAATCTACTATTTTATCAAAGAATGTATGGGATTAAAATAAAAATTTTAATTAATTTATTATATATATATATATTAATATTAATATATATATATATATATAATATATATTATATATATAATATATATATATATGAGTCAGCATTACTACCGAAAAGTAGTACTAAGGACATTGATATAAGTATGAGCAAGTTAGACAAGCAACTCATTCTTTTTTAACATAATTTTTTTTTTAAAGGGGAGAGGTTAAATCATGTCTCATAAAAGTTATAAAAAAAAAATTATATTAACTTAAGTTATTTATAAAAAATTAATAATTATTGTTAAAAATGTTATGCATAAAAGTTAGTTTTTATGAGAAATGGAACATGTCACTACGCTATATTATTATCTCAGTAACAGAGCAAACTCAAAGGTAGCTCATACATAGTATCTGATTATTTATTTAACTATACAGAATACCTTACCGGTAAACAGACTGATTATTAATAGTATAAAGTCGGAGGTTCTGCGCATAAATAATCACCGTTGTGAGACGAAACGGGGTGGGAACATTCGTCTTCGCCCTCTGTACCCTTATACCAATCCCTAGGTTATAAAGAAAAAAATAATATTTTCTCAATTATATTATAAAGATACAAAGCGAGATTAGCTTGAATCCCAAATATATATATCGAGAAGCTTCCAGATACTATATTTTGCAGAAGCAAGTTACAAGGTCCATCGGCCAATCAAAAGCTATCAATGAAAAAAAAGAATCAGAAAAACACGATTTTGCTCATTTTAAACTCTCTTGACCTAAGCATAGTCTCTCATATTTAAACTATATCGAATTTGGAACATCTAGCATAAATGATTAATCGGCTATCTTCTTTGCTATAAGTATTTCATTTCACAGATGAATTAACTTGTCCTGAAGTATATTACTACAAAAATAGTTTATTTAAGTATAGGTATATTTCCTGTAGATGTTATATCAATGTGTATTTTCTATGTAACTTATGGTACGATAGAAATCATACCTTATCGGCAGACGTATTGGGCTGAGTCACGAATCCATTAGAGATCCTCAAAGGCTTAAGAGAATCCACGAATCGGCACTCCATTTACGATATCTGAATTCCACGTGTAAAGTGTTGAAATGTATTGAGAAATTATTGGATATTCACGAGAATTCGATTTAGCCTACTCAATCATATATAATATATAATATTATAATTAATATATATAATATAAATAATATATATTATATATTTAATATATATATAATATAATAATTGCGCTGGATATACATAAAGATATAAAGCGATTATAGGAAAATTTTTTCATATAATCTATTAATCATTTATGTTTAGAAATTATAAATATATATATATATATATAATATAATATAATATCACCAAATCGTGGAACACAAAAATAATAATATATTAATAGTCTCATGAAAATAAATTCTATAATAATATTAAATATAAATGAATTTATAAAAATTTAATCAATTTTGAATGCTCAAAAAAGATAAAATAAGTAAGTTACATGATACAGGTGTTGAAAGTAAATATAATTATTATAATTTATTTAAATGAAACAAAAATACGTTAACAATCCATTATTCACAAATAATATATAAATTATATTTTTCACAGCTACTGGTTTACCTTAAGAGTCCTATATATATATATATATATATATAACTATTATATGCCTAATTTGGTTGAGAAACTCTCAGGAAACATAATGGTACTGAAAAACGGATAAGTTATATATCCTTAACTGCTGTAGCCTTACATATTATATATTAATGATAAGTATTATGAGCTAATAATTGAATAAAATAACATTTTGTTACTTAAAGGCATAAATTATATAATATATATAATATAGAATGAAGTATTTATAACTGAATAATACGCCGAATGTTATGTGATAATACTATACTTATACCATCTCTTACATTTTCTATTTCTTTCATTCCTTTCATTTCTTTCAATACGCACCAATCCCATTACATATTATTAAAATGGAAACAATACTAGTATGCTAATGCGTATAAAATGAATGTAACGCTGAAATTCTATGTTATATATTAATAACACATTGGTGACGATCGAGAAAATGAATTGTATGCGTTTTAGAGTGACTATTCGATCAATTTGAAAGTTAATTGAATTATATTTGATTTTGTTCAACTCCCTCGAAGTTACAGTTTAAGCTTTGCAGTTTTTATAATATTTTGTAAAATTAAAACATTTAAATATTAAACTTTTATTAAATAATGTTATAATTTTATTTGGATTAAGTTGTTTCTGATATTTTTAATGATTTGTTAAAATGTTTAATATTTTCAATTAATTTTATAAAAGAATCATATTTATTGATGCAGTTTCTATAATTAAAAAATGATGAGCTTTAACATGATTTGAATTTAAAATATATTACTCTGAAGTTTTTTCATCATAAACTTACTTATTGAATAAGAAATCTTTCTTATTTATTTCAGAGATTTTGACCATATATTTTAAATAGAATATAGTTGAATAAGATATATAATTGAATAAGAAATCTTTTAACGTATTTATTTAAGAGATTCTGATCCTATATCTTGAATAAGATATAGTTGAAAAAGAAATATAATTGAATATGAAATCTCTTAACGTATTTATTTAAGAGATTCCGATCCTATAGTTGAATAAGAAATATAATTGAATAAGAAATCTCTTTCTCATTTATTTCAGAGATTCTGACACTATATCTTATTTTGTCGACAACTTATTATTATTATTATTATTATTATTATTTAGTTAATGCATTCCTTTTTTTTTATTACAAAATTAGTATTCTTATTATTGATTATTATTATTATATATTATAAGTTACTTTATTAATTTTTTGGTAGTGTATTATTTTTATTGTATATTCTTATTATTAATAAATTGAATTATTTATTACTGATTATATATATTATTATTTACTTATATTATTATTATTATTTATATTTATTAATTATTATTTATCTATTATTATTATTAATTTGTATCATTTTGTTATTTTTTAACTTATTTATTATATATATTTAATTTTACAACTGTTTAATTCACTCACTTTGTTCAGTGCAATTGTTTATTTACGCAATTTGATAAATAAATCGCTAACACAAATTATTAGGCCAATATTATGATTAATAAGTTTTAAATGAAGTAAATTAATTACACACGAAGTAGCAGAAGTTAGAATCTGATAATAAATAAAAATAATAATATATAGTAATAATAATAATAATAAAAATAATAATAATAAAATAATAATATAATAATAATAAATAATAATTAATACATTAATAATAATAATAATAAAATAATAATAATTTAATAAATAATTGTACTAGTCTCTTACTAATGGAGAGAAGGATGTAGAAGTAAGTATTTTTATAATGGACACAAAAATATACATAATAATAATAATATTAATTTCTTTAAGAAAATTACATAAAGTAAATGTTCTTATATCATCTATATTTAAGGAACATTTTTCCATAATTGTTGTGTGTGACTGTGTGTGTATTTATGATGGTGGATTTGCACAGCGCGGGCTTTTGTCATTTGACTTTACCACATCCTGTGGCTTTGAACTTCTAACTTTGAATCCGTGGAATACATCTTCTAACACTAACCCTAATCTTTTGCTCTTGTCTGGGAACCCAGATGGTTAAGAATTCATTCCTCTAACTTGTTTAATATGTTTAACCATATATAACTATAACTAATTTCATAATTTCCGATGCACTGGTAGAGTTTAGGCCTACGGAAGCATAAACACTTCCGTAACACGTCTTCAAAGTCTAGAATCTCCTAACTTTGATGTTCTTCACCTTAAAATCTGTCTTCATACTTCTACAATAATCTTGTGCTTCTGTTATTGTTTTCCTAATGAAAAAGATTTTCCAGACTTTTATAAGAACTTCACTATTTCTCAAGAAACTGTTACGTCTTCTTGTCCAAATACTGAGGTCCTTTATTTAGTAGATTTCAATATACCAAACACTGAATGGTTGTTGTTTTCTCATACCGTTACAGGAGGGGAGGAGAATAAAAAATCAGCATTCTCAACGATCTGTAGCAGCTGATTAGGGAACCTGCACATACTTCAGATCTTTCCAAATGATTTTCAATCACAACTGACCTTTAATTCACCATACGTTCCTCTCCCTATAAACGCGCCGTCTTAGCTACTATTTGTATCTCTGACCACAACCATAATTACTGTATATCTTTTAATTTTCATGCTTTCTCTCAAGCAGTTACGTCCTGCCCTAGGTCTATTCTCTAGTGCTTTAATCGAACTGATTGTGTCTTTGTCCAACTTCTACACTAGCTCTTTCTAGGGTGATTGCATTGACACCGATGATGCTTTAACTTCTGCCTATAAGATTGGAGTTGTAATTGTTGATAAGATTAGCAAATTCATTCTTTGTTCTTATTCTTTTTCCTCTCAAAATCTATGGAACGTCTGATTATCATTGTTCTCCCGCCATTCAGGCTAGAGACAGCGCGTATCGGTAGTGAGAAAATTTCCAGTTCTTCTATTGCTCTCGCTAATTTTCATTCAGCTGAAATCGTTACAGAGATACAATTCAATGAGCTAAGCGTTCTTTCACTAAACGAAAGTGCGTTGACCTCCTTAGTTCTCCTCCTGAAAAAAATTTCTGACCTCTAGCAGAAAACATCTTCAACAACTACTTATTCGCTCTGATGGTTATGTTGCTAACACTCCAATTGAAAAGGCCAATCATTTTAGCGTTCTGTTTTCCTGTAAATCAACCCTGGACAATTCTTGCAATTTTCCTTCTACTCCTCTTCCTCTCACTTGTCCATGCCTTTACTTGTGATTATATTTGATCTGATGCATGGGTTTCTAAAATCTGTGAACGTTAGAAGATAATTGACTCAGCTGGCACTCCTCTTCCAGTTTTGAGGGAGTAAGCTTGTTCAATTATACTCTCTACGTCTCATTACTAACACTTTGCCCCTTTGTTGGAAGCTCGCATAATCCAAACCTGTTCCGATGAAAGGTAGCCGCTATGATCCCTTTAACTTTCTCCTTAAATCTCTCCCTTGTATTCTATTTTAGATCTTTTGAAACCCTTCTCAACCCTCATTTCTTGGACAATCTGAAATTTTATTTCCTCCTTTCCGATCTTCAGTTCGGTTTTCGTTGCCTAATGTATACTGATGATTTATTTTATTATCTCACATGGACTTTGGGGAATTTTTTATGGTTGGGCTTGACATAACCAAAGCAACTGATCAAGCATGACATGCGTTGATGCTTCCATTTGGATTCCCTCTTTCTCTTTGCTAGCTTATATCTAGTTTTCTTTCAAATCTCTCCATATCGGCTGCTGTTAATGTGACGACTTCTTCTTGACTTCTTCTTCTTTCTCAATCAATAGTGATGTTTTCCAGGGTACTGTATTATCTCATAATCTTTTTCTACTTTGCATAAATGATCCCAGCTATTCATCTGAATCTATTCATTCAATTGCCGATGACTCGAACCTCCACTCTTCTACTCATTTCAAATTTGCTCGTTCTTTTTTTATCTAGAGCTGCCTCCTGTCTTAAACTTTCCCTTCGCTCGTTCAAACCATGTGAAAGTCAAATCTTTATAAACCATACTTCTAGAAATCTCCGTCTAAAAGTCAACTTCCAATTTCTCCCTTCTGATGGTTCTTTCGTCTTTCCTATTCTCTAGTTCGACGGTCTCCGCGTCGTTCTCTCCTGTTGAACAATATACCAACATTCTTGGCCTTACATAGAACACGAAAAGAAATATCTTGGAAACTCACATCACAGCGGTCGCAGCCGCGGCCTCAAAGAAACTGGAGTTCTGTTTAGACTGCGTGACTTTTTTTCCCTCTTCTCAGTTTCTCCAAGCTAACACAAAGGGTCTCATCCGCCCTTGATGGAGTACTGCTTGCGTCCATATCTGGGGGGCTGCTGGTTTCAGCCCGGTCTTTTGGATAAGGTCGTGCTCAAGGTCAAATAGCTCATAAACTGCCATATCCTACTTTCTAGTTCTCGTTGACTTCTATCTTATGCGCGCGATCGTCGGATGCATTATCTCTTTTCTATAGGTACCTTAGCTGCTGGGCCTGATACGGGAACTTTCCACTCGCGTACCACCCACTTTCTAACGACGTCCAGAAGCCACAAAGGGTGCTGGTGTCTGGCACATCGAGCTTTTGTGTTTGATATTATACTCCGACTTGTTTACGTTGCGGTTGCTTCCTTCGTTCCTGCGCCAACCTCTCTGTTTCTGCGTGACATTCTCTTCAGAATCTCTGTGTTTCCTAGGCAATTTAATCCCCTCCTTTAAAGCCTGCATCTGTGCTAATCTGTACGTAATTTGCGTTAGATGAATATTTAGACGTTCAATACCACCACCTTCCTTGAATAGGGCTCTGCCCGTGAGTGGCGATGTCAAGTGTAAAAAAAAAAAATATATGTTATTGGGTCTGTAGAATTTTTCAAAAATATTGCTTTATATCATTTTCCATAGAAAATAAATAAAAAATAAAATAAATAATAAAATGAAATAACTATAAATAAATAAATAAATATAAATAAATAAATAAATAAATAAATAAATAAATAAAAAATAAATAAATAAAAAAATTTTTATTCTTTTTATGTTTATAACTTACAAATTTACGTTTTTACATACCCTAAAGCAGTAAATCAGTAAATCAGTAAATCAGTAAATCAGTAAATCAAACTACCCTCCTCACCCCTTCCGTGATCTTTTGATCTATTGATCTATTGATATATTGATAGATTGATCTATTGATTCAAGTCATATTTTTTACTAAAATTGTCATGTTTTACATACCCTAAAGCAGTAAATCAGTAAATCAGTAAATCAAACTACCCTCCTCACTCCCCTTTCTTGATTCTATTGAATCTATTGATTCTACTTGATCTACTTGATCTATGTGATTCAAGTCATATCTTTTTTCACTAAACAATTGTCATGTTTCACAAATCACACTAAAGCATAAATCAGTAAATCAGAAACCACCATCCAGCCACCCTCCTGTCCATCCTTGATCTATTGATCTATTGATTCAAGTCATATTTTTTAGTAAAATTGTCATGTTTTACATACACTACAAGTGGTAAATCATAAATCAGTAAATAACAACGCACCATCCACCACATCTACTCCTGTCAATCCATGATCTAGTTGATCTATTGACTCTATTTATTCTAGTTGATTCTTATTGTAATGTTACATACCCTAAATCAGTAAATCAAGTAAACCAACCTAACCTCCCTCCTGACCAGTTGCCACCCTCTTCTCCTCCCATGATCTGTCCGATCTTATTGATCTATTTGATTCAAGTCAAATTTCGAGTATCATTTGGATAAAACATAGGCATTAAAAAAAAATTCTTTATACACTGAATAACGAATATAATGCTAACCGTAACAAAGTTTTCACCTTAATAAAGCTAACAACATCATCAGTCTATAAGAATATAATGTACAATCAACAACTAGACATCCCTCTAAACACGAATAAACGTAAAGATTAACAAAGTCCAGCACTTAAAAATAGTAAAGCAACTAACGATAGCATGACAAACAGGTTTGGAGCTTGAAAGGGATTGATCAATATCTGCTAACCATAACAAGAGATCTTGAACTTCCGCATTGTAATAATTTAACATAAATTATCACAACATTGGTTTAATTATTCATGCTGATTAACGAAAATATACTTCTGATGAGTAAATAAAGTTTTCTACAATCAATAAGTTAACATATGCGTAAACATGAACTAAGAAAATCTAATTGTATCAACAACAAACCTAGCACAAATTACACACTAATAAACTGTTAACATTAACAAGTTCAACACTTACATGCCAGTAAGTAACCTATACATTGCTTGGCAAAACGTAACCTATCATGACTTTTTTCAAACAGTATCTCTACATATTAAACGTTCAATCTTACATTGACAGCAGTAGACAATTTAGCAAAATGTATTCATAACCTTGTCCGATATCATGCAGACCAACGAATATAGTCTAACGTAACAAAGTTTTTTTTACATTATCAATAGTAATTATTTACAAAAATTTATCATAATCTTACCTAAATATTCATAATCCCAACAAATAATGCAAACATAGCAAAGTTTTATTTCCAAACCTAAGCATAAAAATAAGCGTTTCTATCCAACACATATACATAAAATACAGTTCTTTGAATAAATATCATAGTAAAGTGTAATAGTTTAGACCGAACTTTAAAAGCATGTAAAACTAAGTAAATCAACCACCTCCCCGTCCGGCACCTCCTAACCCACGCCGCAGGACTTTGATCTATTGATATCTAATGATTTCAGTTCACATTTGACGTATCATTTCGGATAAAACATAGGTACACAAAATAACTTCTTTATGATACTAACAAAGCGAATATATGCTAACCGTAATAATTGTTATTCAAGTTAATGAAAGCCTAAACATAGGATTTAACAGAATAAGAATTTAAATGTATATGTTTGAAAACAAATGACCACCTTTACGCAACGAATAAACTACTAACAATTTTATATAAAAAAATATGACTTGAAATCAATAGATCAATAGATCACGGAAGGGTAAGGAGGGTGTTGGATGGTGGTTTGATTTACTGATTCTTAACTGATTTACTGCTTAGTGTATGTAAAACATGACAATTTTAGTAAAAAAATAGTGATCTTGCAAATTATAGATCAAATAGGACAGACTCAATATAATCTACAAAGGGGTAGTGAGCGGCATTTTGATTTACTGATTTACTGATTTACCTTTGGAATTTTTTAAATATTTTGCTTTAGGGTATTGTAAAACGTGGACAATTGTTATATTATAACAAATATGACTTGAATCCAATAGATTCAATATGATCAAATAGATCAAATAATTCAATTTTTATAATATTCTGATTTATCTGATTTATCTGATTCTGATTTCTGTCTTTAGGTATCGTAAAACGTGAACAATTGTGTATAAAAAAATAGACTGTGAATCAATAATTAATAGATCAAATAGATCAGTAGATACACGGAAAGGGTAGGAGGGTAGTTTGTTTAACTGATTTACTGCTTTAGGGTAATCAAAAATATAAATTTGTAAGTTATAAAACATAAAAAGAATAAGAAATTTATTTATTTTTTATTTATTTAATTTATTTATTTATTTAATTTATTATTTATTATTTTTTATTTATTTTTTTTTCTGATGGTTCCGAAACCAATATTTTTTCGAAATGTTACAGACCATATAACATATACTAAAGACACTAATATTGGTTATCATTACAAAAAATATTAATAACTGGCCTGCAAGAACCGGAGCCGATCATATTAACCGGTGCGGCTGTCAACTCCTACTTCTCCGAGTCAACCTCTTCTTCCACTCCCTTCTTTCTTCCTTAATCATCCTTCATCTTCTTTCTTTCCTCCTTCGACGCTATGCTTTGCACTCTGTTGCTTTTCTTTTTCAAGTCCTGAACTCCTCCGATGGGGGTCCGTAGTACACCCTATAACGGACTTAACCATCATATTCGCAGATCCACGGCTCGAAACTAACCTATATAAGAAATCCCACACATTGTTGTTTATAAAAACACGAAATGTTTATTAACTCAGCAACGCACCGGCTCCAGCACCGGTACCGGAGCCCATTCCTCCGAATCCGATACCCTCAATCTCTTTCTAGAATTCAACGTTCTGAATTCCTCTTCACTCCATATTTCAGCCTTCTACGAACCATTCGATTTTTTTAGTTGGGGGGGGGTGGTGTGGGCCTCCCTGTCGGTGATTACCCCACGGGCGTAACCCCTCTACGAAGAGGTCCGTAACCATCTAACTCCCATTCCAAAAATTTTAGCCTGATATCGATAACTTTCTTAACCTTGTAAATATATATCGAACGAGGCTGAGCCGCTGAGCCGGAGCCCGGAGCCGCGAGCCGGAGCCGGAGCTGGTTAAGCCGGAGTCCGGAGCCTAAAAATCGATTCCCATTAGGAATCGATTTTCGATTCATAAACGATTCCATTAGGAATCGATTTTCGATTCATAAACGATTCCCTTAGCCGAGAATCGATTATTCATCTCGGCACGGGTCGGAGCCAGAGTCGCCGGAGGCCGGATCGGAGCTCGGAGACTGAGCGGTGCGGAGATGAACCGCAGCAGGAAGGACTAGGGGTTTTGAGCGGAAGGTGGCTCAAAAATTGAACCCTTCGTGGTTCAATTTTTTCGAACGTAATAATAAATAATATAATAATATAAAAATAATAATAAGTAATAATATAATATAATAATAATAATATAATAATAAAATAATAATAATAAATAATAATATAATAATAATAATAATAATAATAATAATGATAATAATAATACAGACAGACGGTCGGTCTGTCTGCCAGGTGTTCGGTTGGTTCGATCTCGCCCGCTCGGAAGATGCAACAACGGCGTAACCCCATTATTTCAGCTACGGCTCACCGGGGGCGAGGTACCCCCTATTTACAGTCCAGCGACTTCGTAAAAAGCTCGCCGTAAGGAGCTTAAACATACCCATAGATTATATACCAAGTTTCAAAGCGATAGCTCTAATAGTTTTTTAGGAATCGAGGTAATCGACGCGGATGTTCCATAACTACTTATATATATTATCTATCCCGTTTTGGGGGTAAGGTGCGTATAATACACCGGAACAGAAAAGTAGTAGAAGAACATGACGCAGGTTGAAAAGAAAGACCCACCCCCTTTTATCCGTCTCTTTATAGCGCCCAGTGAGCAAATCGTTTGCAATCAGAAAAATCCGCCTGAAGATTCACGAGACCGCGACGGACCCTCACTATGGTATTTTTTCAATGTGGGGTCCATCCTTTGGGCAAAGCCCACAACTATACACACGCACAAAATCCCGCCATTCACTCCTGTTATGCACTTTTCTTCTCGCCTCTGCCAATCTCACATTCATCTCTTTCAGACATTCCCTGACTGACCCAATTCCACTTTTTTTGTCTCCCAGCAGGTTGATTCCCATCACACTCGCCACTATACATTCCCGCTTAAACCAGCCGACTGTCATCCATCTTTCTATATGACCAACTATCTAATGTAAGCTTGCTCGTTTATTTCTCGTCATTTTACGTCTTTTCTTCACACCACACAACTCCCTAATGCATTCATTACTTATTTTATCAATTTTATCATTTTTATCACACCTAACACTCCCCTAAGATTGTCAAACTGAACACTTTATACCTTAGATCTACACCTTTTATTTTGCATCATAGTTTCACTACTATACATTATCACGGTAACAATCATCTAATCGCAAAACCCTAGCGCGCTCGAATTAGTTTTCACATCCACCCAATCATTTAATTGCATCAGCCACTTTCCTACATTGACAACTTTCCTCTACACTTCTCGCAATCATCCGTTTCCGTTTTCATCCATATATATCCTAATATTTAAACTTCAGATACTTGTTTCCAGTTGCTCACCAATCTTACATGACTTCACACCGCAGACTCCTCAGTCACTACCATAACCTTACTCTTATCTGCATCTTACTTTCCCAGCCCTAATGTTACACCCCTGCAATAACCCTCTCCTATTCAAAACTCTCCTTCAGGCATTCATCAACGAAAACCCAAATCATCCGACATATACTAAGCAGGCACTCATCCACTCTCTTCCATTTCTCCATTATTCTAACATCCTTCCATCAACCCCCAAATCTAATTCATTTATCGTCCCATCCATATATGAAATTAAATTAACTAAAATGAGCTAAATCCCTTACTCTACTCCACTATTAAAATTAAAAACATATCACTTTTCAACTTCCATTTATTCTTGCAACACGCTTCACTACTGTCGAATACTAACTTTGATCCATTCCATACAGCCTTCACCACACCATATATCACAACACCTACCCACAGAGCTTCACTTTTAATCTTGCCTTGTTGCAACTCCATAAAACTTAAATATAATATATTTCTTCTTCTCTCCCATTTTCTCTCCGCCTCCTCAAAAATAATCATTTGTTCAATGTTTCATTTGATCATCGAATCCGCTATCCATTCTAAAACTGGCACATTATTTTACTAATTCAGATCACACAGTTCTCTTAACAAAATTGTCAGATTTTAAATTCAACATATACCTCCATTCAAATATTCAATAAAACTAACATTACCTACTATGATCGACTTCCTACAGTTTCCCTTCTATCCCCTACCCTTATATAACGGTATATTATGCCTATCCCTCCAATTATACTATCTATAGACTATTCCATAAACGCTTTTGATGCATTAACCTGACATATTCCGTTCGAAGACTCTGCCTTATTCTCTATCATTTCCGGAACGTTTTACGTATTTATGCTTCAAGATTACTCGAATTCTCAACCTTTCTCAACCCGTACCCTTGCCCTCAACCCCACAAATATCCTATCTTCTTCCTTGCAACTCCATCAAACCCACATACATTCACTATCATCCTCTTCATTAACCACCAAAAGTTATCAGATTTCGAAGTGTTTTCCCTCCCACTCGTCTCATATTTCCATTTCATCAGTTACGAAAGAACCATCCCTATTCATTATTCTCGAAAGATTTCCTTTTCTCTTTCTTTTTTTATACCTTCACGGTTAATTTCCCAGAACAAGCTTTTCCTATTCTATTGTAAGTCCCCATTCATGCCTTTCTTCCAAACGTGTTTCATTTACCTTAATTTTTCCTTCTTCACTTATCAACTTTCATCTTCCTTTTTTCCTCCTTATATAATTCCAAATATCTTTCTTTTTTCTTTTAAGACCTCATCATTTGCTTTTAGCACATTCAACAACGCCTCATTTTTACTTTTAACCACTTGCAGTAAGCCTCTTCAATTCCACCATTTCACTGTTGAGATTCTTACCTCACTGTAGCACACCCACATACTTCTCTTACACTACTAACAAAGGCTTCTTTAATTTGTGTCCAGTTGTCTTCAGGGCAGAACGGCCAAGGGGAAGACGAAAAAGATGGGAGGCTCGGTTGGAGGACTCTCTTGGAAAGAATGTCATGCTTACCATAAAATGAGAGTTGCTACAGAAGCGAGGAATAGTGCATGCGAGAGATATTTTGAGAACAGACGCTTACAGCGGCTTGACAGGATGAAGAATCCTTCTGGGGAGGAAAAAAGAAAAATAAAGAAAGAAAGTAAGTAAGGCCTTAAAGAGGTATTATTATAGACTTCAGACGTAATTAGAGCATCCTAGAAAGAATTTAGAAGATATTATAAAATTTTATTAATGTAAAATTTTATATACCATTAGCTTTCAGTAAGTTCGTGGCCGTTAACGAAGAAAATGAAAACGTTGAAATTAAAACCTAAAAATTCAAATAATTATTATTATGACTCCTCTACAATACACTTTTCCCATTTTTAGACACTGCTCTTGATATGGTCAAACATACAACAAACTACAATATTCTGTTAACAGAAAACACTAAATCAAATCCTAGCTATATTTTACAATTGGTATCCACTAAAAAACTCTTAACACCATAAATTGGTGCTCTATATCCCTCTTTCTTAGAGTGCTCAGGACTGCTCACTCTGCCTTACATAAAACAGAAATTGGATCTCCATTACCTCCACTGTTTCAATACAACTTTCCTACTCTTCTCACATAATTGAGCAAATTCTTTTACACAGAACAAAATACACCTTCTAAACAATATAAATATCATGCAACTTCTACAATCCACATCTTATCTTCCCTTACCTACACATATTCACAACACTGTAAAAAAAATTTACGCCAATGAAGGACGTCATTATTTCTTAATTTGTTTTTTTTTTTTTTTTTTTACAGTTGTCATTCACCTCCACTTCAACCAGCCCTGAAGCCTACTTCAAGGAAGCGGGGTGTGCCGCGCCTCAAGTACAGACAACTATCGCAAAATTACGGCAGGTGAGTACAGACGCCAGGCTTTGAAGTGCGGTGGAATTTAATTCCAGGCAAGTAAAAACAAGAAACAAGAAAGAAAAGGCACATTCCACAGAAAGAAAGTTGGCTGGAAAGAAGCGAATGTCCCCATATGGAACATAGCCTGGGATTGCACATCAATCCCACAAAACTCATAGCCGCAACCCAGCACCCTTGACATCCTACGAGGAAGTCTGAAAGGTGTGAAGGTACGCGAAGTGCAAGTTCCCCCGAGAAGCCTGTCGCTCGGCGGTCAACCTATAGAAAGACGAATAACACCAAACTGCGCGCAAACGATACGAGGGTCAAGTGAAGTGGAAAGTACGAGACAGTTACTTCATAACGTCCTTTATGGCTTTGACTCGATCCCTTCCAAAAGCCGGGTGAAACCACGGCCCCCCCAGATATGAGAAGCAGTACTCCATACAATGGCGGATGAGGCCTTTGTATAGAGTGAAGCAGCCTGAGAAGAGGAATAAAAAGTCTCGCAACAAGCTCATCACCCACAACCCTCCAGTTTCTTGAGGCCGGACCCTAGCAACTCGTTGTGGATTGAGGTTCCAAAGCATTTTTTTTTGTTTTTGTTTAGGCCAAGGATTATTTATATTAGTACAGGAAGACGAAGCATCGATACGACAAACAGATACCAGAGCCACTATGAGGTGTTTTAGAGAGGGAGATTATGTAGAAAGTTGAGTTTTTAAAGAATTAAATTCACAGAGGTTTGATGAACGACCCCACCGGAACATCCTATCCAGATCAAGGAGAATAGAATCCGGAAGGATTAAGACCGAGAAGCGAAATTTAGCATAAAAAGAGAAGGGAGCATAAATTGAAATGAGTTTGAAGAATGATGGGTCAAGTAGGATCGGCAATACGAGTGATAGAGCCTTAGGTTGTTCAGGTTGTAGAAGATCGTTAATGGAAGAAGTTAATATAAAGTAGGTAGATAAGACAGAATCTAATGTGACACGAATTAAACAGGAAAGAAGAAGAAGTCGCCCCGTCAACACAGCGACATTGAGCGATTTGAGAGAAAACTACACAAGTAAGCATAGTGAAGGAGGAAATCCATAAGGAGAGGAGATTTGAGAGCAGTGACTCCGTGGCATATACCACTGTGTCAAATCATTTTGGATGTCACCGTTCACTATCGCAAGTCTCCCCGGTAGTTCTACGCGCGGAGAAGCCATAAATCATAATGATAGCGAAAGTATATCGCCAGATCAGACTGAACGCCGAAAGCCATATCTGGCGATCGGAGAAGAAGTTGAATAGAATTCCCAGATTGATCTTAAAGAACTGAGAGTTGAGAAGGGTTTCAAGATCTTGATGAACACAAGTGGAGCTATATATCTGGGCGATAGGTTTAGAGGGATCAAGAGGCGGCTAACCTTTATTCGGAATGCGGCCTGGCATATGCGTGCTTCCAACATCTGAGGGACAAGTGTCAGCTATGAGCACAGTAGAATATAGTTGAGCCGAGAGGCATGGTCAGCACTGAACACACTCCCTCAAACTTCGGGGAGGAATGGCATCCGGTGCACCCGCCTTCCTACGTTCATAGATCTCAGGAGCCTCATGCACCCGATCAACTGTAACTCACAGGCAAAGGCAATAGGACCCTAGAGGAGAAGGGGAGGATGTAGGGAATCGCCAGAATCGTCCGGGTGGTTAGATGGAAAATAGGAGCCCGAAGATGATTTGGCCTTTTCAAGTTGGGAATTACGCACAGAACTATTCAGAGCGAATAGAGAGGAAAGAAACAGATTTTACAGATAGTTGTTTAGAGATGTTTTTTGCAAGAGGCAAAAGATTTGTCATAGGAGAACCAAGGAGGATTAGGCACTTTCTTTTATGAACGCTCGCGAAGATATCCCTGCAAATCGATTTCTAGCAGAATGAATAATAGCAAGAGCGACTAAGATGACGAGAATTTTTTCCATCTCCGATTACGCTCGCTCTCGCCTGAATGACCAGAGAACAAGCACGATCGAACCATGATTATGAGGAGAGAAAGATTTTGTCGAAGAAGGATAACCTGCTCATTCCCATCAACGAATAAGCTCCCCACCTATCGGCTCAAAAGGTCGAAGCGTACCAGAGACAAAGCCAGTCATTCCATTCATATGTTATCGTGAAGCAACGGCAAATTCCCCACGGCCAGGTGAATAGTGCCTCAGAAAACACGAGTAGGGGCAGATTGAGTTGTTGGAAGAAAGTATTAAAATTAAGAGATATATAGAGGTTGTGGTCAAGATTTACGGATAGGAGCGAAAGTGGTGTATTTTTAGAGAGAAGGACTAGGTGTGAAACATAGGTCAAGTTGTTCAAGAATTTGGTTAGGAAGATCTGGAATGTGTGTGGGTTCTTTAATTAGTTGCTCCATGATCGTTGAGAATGCTGAATGATTCGGCTCCACTTCCCCTAAATCGGTAATGAAGACGGACCCCACAATTCAGTGTTATGTAACCATTGAAATCCCTCTAAATAGAGTGACCTCAGTTATTTGCGATGAGAGATCTAACTCTCGGAATGAAGTAGTAATATTCAAAAAACAGCGCGTGAAAATATGTTTGTAGGAGAGCAGTAGTCAAAGCAAGAATTATTGTATAGAAGGAGAAGATTTTAAAGCCATAGAACATCGAAATTAGGAATTCGATGATTTCACGAGATAAGTTTACTAGGAGTGTTTTGTATAACATAAGGCACCATACTCACCCTTGAAAGCAAATTATGAACTATAGTTATAGTTGGACTCAGTTAAACGTGTTAGAGGAGATTTCCTAGCCATCTGGGTCTGAGACAAAGAAGCAAAAGGTTAGGGCTAGAGTGATAGGAAGGTGGTGTGTTCCATGGATGCAAGTTAGATTGCAATTGCCATCGGATGTTAGTAAAGTCGTATTAGTAAGCCCGCGCCTGTGTAAATCTTCCATCCTACATGCACACATCGCAATATCCACTCACAAAACAAAAAACACAACAACAGAAAACGAAACCAGGCGAAAAAACCAAGCAAAATCGTGCATGTGGGTTTGGTGGTGTAAGAAGGAGTGAGGACTACTTTACAACCGTAAAATGTTAAAAAACTAAAATCTGAATTTAATATTAAAAATGTAAAATATGAAAAATTTTAAATTAAAAATAACACAAGAATAAAACCTCACCACCTAACATTCACGAATACAAAAAAAAAAAAAAGGAAAATATAAAAATATGTAAAATGTGAAAAAATCTTAAAGTTAAAAACACTAAAGTTTCACACGCGAATAAAAAAAGCAAAAATAAAATAAGCTCTATATTAACCAAAACTTTAAACCTATATATAATTTAACTATTTTACATTTTTATGCAAATATTAAAATTTGTTTAAAACCTGAAACAAAATAAAAATAAAAAAAAAAAAAAAAAATGAAAAAAATTTAAATACTAAAACTTATCTTTTAAACGCAATCGCAAGACTTCGCCGAAACGAATAAATGATTAATTACTTGATAAAATAATATTGTAAAAAAGCTTTTTAATTAAACAAAATATTTTGATAAATACCACATAACAACTTTCCTATATCAAGACAACATAATAATACGATAGATAAATATAAGATAACTTTCAATAGGAGCATCTTTGGAAGACACGCGCCGTCAACTACTTCCAAATTAAAAACAAACACCGCTACTTCAAATTAAAATCCTCAAACCATCACAACACTCAGCACAACTTCACCTTCTTTCCTCCAATGTGTGTTAAAAAAATCCCTTGCCAATAAACTGCAACACAGTAACATTATATTGGCGAAACTCATGAGACTTCACGTAGACATTACCTAACACAAGATATGATCTCATTAGGACAACCTACATGCCTCTCATCCAATACATAGAGCAACACATCAATCATGACACCCATCATAAATGCATTAGACTTACACCTCAGAAAATTATCAAGAATCTTTCTGTATTACATTTTCACAACTCTTTAAAATATCAAAAATGACTTCTTAATCGACCCCATTTAAAGAACATACATTTTAACTCCATCACCTTTTTTTCTAAAAATTTAATCCAAAACTTTCTTATATTATCGCTATTTGTATTTTTAAATTTTTATTATATCTATTTTATAACCAAACACAATTGAAAAAGAGGGCACAACGGCTGAAAGCCTAAGTGTAATATAAATTTTACTTTAATAAATAGTTTATAATATTTCTATAATTCTCAATAGATAACTGCTAATTACAATCTGAACTAATAATACTCTCTTTAAAGGATTTATTACTATTAATTTAACTATCGGTCCTTTAAGCTTTTTCTCTTAACTATTATATTTTATACATATATATATATATTATATAATATATATATTTATATATATATATATATATATATATATATTATATTATATATATATTATTAATATATATAATATTATACTGTCCAAATTTGTCCAAGTCTGTTTTTTTGGTAGTTTGTATTATTTTCTTCTAAATGGGTGGCTTACGTTTATTGTTATATTTGATATTTTGTGATTAGTGGTGGCTGGTTGAATTAATATCAGCTTGTGTTTACCTATATGGATTTTGTATGAAGATTGGTGGAGGCATCATATATATATATAATATTTATTATATATATATTTAGAAATAATATATATATATATATATATAAGTATATATATATAAATATA
>JABUQX010040149.1:0-2500 GCA_015478945.1 Trachelipus rathkii
GGTATGTAGTATTAGCATCTGCTCAAAGGAAAGGATAAGGTGGAAGTCGGAGAGAGCAAAGGAAGAGAGTGAATTAAAGCTGAAATGTACTGAAGTTGGAATTAGTATTATAAAGATGGAAAATGTTGTGCAATTAGGTGCTCGACGAAGATAAATAGATAGATAGATAGATCAGATAGATCGTAGATAGATAGATAGGATTAGATAGATAGATAGATAGATAGATAGATAGAATAGAAAGATAAATAGATAGATAGATAGCATAAGATAGATTAGATAGATAGATAGATAAGGTAATGAAATGGGAGAGAAAAAGAAATTGACAGGAATAGAGGGATTCAGAGAAAGAGGAGGGAAAAAACACACAGACAGACAGAAAATGGAAAGGGAGAGGTGACAATGGAGAAATGGAGAGGGAGACAAAGAAAGGACGGGAATATGAGGAGAGGAGACATAAAGAAAGAGAAAGAAGACGGACAGACAGAAGACTTATAGATGAAGAGTGAATATATATATATTGCTTATATAATATAATATATATATATATTATATTTTTTTATTATTTTTATTATATAATACTCTCTATATATATATATAATATATATATATATATACTATACCTATATACTATACTATTACAAAAGAAACAAAAACGAAGAGAACGCGAGCAACTAGGAAGAGAATAGACGAAAACCAGAGGGACAGAGACAAACGAGGGACGACGAACAGAAGAGAACAAATAAAAGAGAGAGACAAACAAACAAGAAAATAAAAGAGAGAGAAAAAGAAATCAAGAAATTCAGAGAAAGAAAAGAAAGACAGACAAAGAGAAAAAGAAGAAAGAAAGAAAGAAAGAAAGAAAGAAAGAAAGAAAGAGAAAAATAAGAAAAAGAAAGAAGACAAAGAGAAAAAAGGAGGGAAAAGAAAGCAGAAAGAATAAAAAGAAAGATAAAGAAAGAAAGAAAGGAAAGAAAGAAAAGAAAGAAAGAGAGGGGAAGAAAGAAAGAATAACAAAAGAAAGAAAGAGAAAATAAGAAAAGAAAGAAAAGAAAGAAGAAAAGAAAGAAAAGAAGAAAAAGAAAGAAAGAAAGAAAAATAAATAAAGAAAAAACGAACAAAGAAAGAAAGAAAGATGTTAGTCTGATAAAAACTCAAAAGATAAAATTGCAATTAAAAATGTACATTTAAATTTTGGTAAAAAATTTTTAAGACATTTTTTTAATCGACTTCTACGTCAAATTTTAAGAAAACTCAAATAAACGTCTTTTTTTTATTTTATTTTTTTTTTTATTTTTTTTTTTTTAACTTCATTTTAATTTGTGTTCTTTTTATTTTTCTTGTAATTAACCAATAGAATGCTAATTTAAACTTTCTTCTTCTTACTTTCATATATATATATATATATTATATATATATATATATATTATATATATATATTATATAATATATATATATATATATATATATATATATATATAGTATTATATATAATTTATATATATATATTATATATTATTTATAATATTATATATATATATTTTATATTATATATATATATAAAGATAAGTTATATATATATTATATATTTATATATATATTATATATTATTATATATATAATATTTATTAATATTTATATATATATATATATATATAATAATATGCTTGATTATGTAGAATAGAAGTACCAAGATGTAATTATGCAATTAGTATTAAAATATAAAATTCTTAAAAACACATTATTGACAGACCTTGATTGGAGGATAAAATTACACAAAATGTTGATAACCACCTGTTTTAATTCTCAAAATCTTTTATATATTACCAATTTCAGCACATTATATTGATTGCAATTAATTTTCTAAATAACTTCCACCAATTTCGTTTTGTTATCGTCACCGTATTCTTATTTCTTGTTCTCTCGTTTACTCTGTTGTATCTAGTGTGAAACGATGTCCGAAATTGAGCCACGATGTCAAACATTTGTGTGTGTGTGATTAATTGTCTAAGGGGTGGCGCCATTAATCCTCAAGTAATACAGACCCAAAGCAGTGGAAGATTACTTGACGTTCTTAAAAGAAAGCACTTATAAGATTCATTTGTGAGAAACCTCTCTCACATTCACTTGAATAAATGGCTATTGATTCAATGGCAAGTTTCATTGGGGCAAGTTTCTCGGGGAAAACTCTAAAATGGACATATTCTCGGAAGCCTTTCATGAAGTTTGAATCTCAAAGCCAGTCTCTTCATTTCATTTTCCCCATATGTTATTGGGACACTATCCTGCCATTTTCATATTTGTAATTTTTACCAAGTCGGCAAGCTCAAGATCTTTTTCATTCAAGAGTCCTTTTTTCAACAGACTTTTTAAGTTCATAAAATTATTTTGGATCCAAGGGTTTTCCGGCATTCCTACCTTCTTTTTGGTGGAGAGAAAGATTTAAACCTGGCAGTGGAATTAAGATTGGCAGAGTAAAGGAGACGAAAAGCCCTAGACTCTA